>CM075203.1:14467834-14672834 GCA_037577475.1 Chaunax sp. Z400
TTTCACCAAGGTTAATATTGATAGAGCTATTAGCCAGCTTGTTGCACAAGACTGGCAAAGAAGGTGCAGCCAATATTTCCCAATACAGTACTAACATTCTAGTTTGGCAGCTGTGATCACTAATGATAGCAATGGTCGTTGTTTATGTTCATACATGTCAAGTTTACCTGTAATTTACACATATTTTTGGGTTTCGTAAAGGAATATTAGGAAAATCAGAATGATAATGTGCACACGGTGACAATGCTAACATGATGATTTTTAAGAGGTGCATATGTCTGCATGTTTAACAGTTTAGTGTGTTTGATTGCTAATATTTGCGAATTAGAACAGGAAGTACGGCTCATGGGAATGTCTATGGAATTACATTTAATCCATAAATACCATTTTGCATGCAATTGGTTATAAATCAAAGTATTGGGAAAGCTAAAATTTCAAATATGTCTTCCTTGCTACATGATGCTTTTTGGGGTATCACTTTGTTGGATTCTCATAGTGACACAAGGTTAAATACATCAGAGGTTAAGATTCATTTTACTTTCGTTTTCCACTTTACTTTCTTCCAACTATCTCTCTTTAATTACTTACCATTGAAGGAGATGTTTCTGAAGTAATTCACATTGACATACTCCATCTGCAGAATCTCCGACTGATTTTTCTGAACAATTTTCCTCATCACCTGTCCTATCAGCAGCACTGCATCATGGTACGCAGCCATGTAATCATTCATCTGTATAGAGAGAGAGAGAGAGAGAGAGAGAGAGAGAGAGAGAGGGAGGGAGAAGCAAATCATTGCATTCTGTTCTTATTTTACATGGTGTCCCAACTCTTTTGGAATACAGTTCATAAAAAGCAGGACATGGAACAAGGGAGTTGAGTGATTAGGGAATCCTCACCGTGTCGTTGCCTTTAACGTCCGCGTTGATAGTGTAGTTTCTGGTGTTGGGCATAGTCAGCACCAACACATTCTTCATGAATGGCAGTGATGATGTGTTGGTGTAGTATTGATCACTGTGGAAAGCAGGCAGGAATGATGTTCTTATAATAACATATATGTATGGGCAGCATGACGGACGTCAGATTCAGTCAGATCTTTTTAATCTCCTTCTGAAAATTGTTTTACTTGTTTATATCTTACAACTACAGAACTCAAAGAGAAACTGAGATTATTTATGAAAATAAAAGGAGCTGTCAATTTAAATAATGGAAAATAATGAGCATGGATTAGAGAAGATTTACAGATTTGTCACAGTGTGTACCAGTGGTTCAAGCCGTCCTGTTGGATAAAGCATCCCTTCATCACCACCATCCAAACTAGACATTATTTAACTATTACTGACTGGAAATTAGATGTAATAGTGAATGTTGCAATAACACAATTGAAAAGCAAGTTTATGTCAATTTGCTTAAGTTTGCATTTGTATTACTGCCACTTGTTGTGTCAGAGGCTGGTCGTTTTATCATGTATTTTTAGCTATATCAACTGTTCAGTGATTACTTTTTGTTATCTCAGACATTTATTACTCTACACTACAATTTCAACCATGTTTCTATTACTTTAAGCTATTCCAAGCATTTCTGCATTACTTTTAATTCGCCATCCAAGCAATTAACATATAATTTTGATTAACAATTTCAACTTTGTATTCATTACTTTTAGCTAGCCAACAATTCTAACCATCTGTGACTCAAGATACTTATTTCAACTTTTTATCCTTTAATTCAAAATATTGTAGGATTTAGTGGCAGAAATGCAATATTATGTTCATAATTATGTCTTTATCTGGTGTATAAATGACCTGAAACTAAGAATTGTGTTTTTATTACCCTAGAGGGAGCCTTTTATATCAACTGATATACTGTGTCCTCTTCCACTGAGTCCACCGTGTTACACCGCCATGTTTCTACAGTAGCCCAGAATGGACAAAGAAACACTGGTTCTGTACCTTTAGCTTATTATGACTCTGTATTCATTACTTTTTGCTCTCTATTATCATGTCATGCTATCTGTTCCTGCATCCTCTCTGCTTTTATCGTTGAATATGTTTCATACCCTCCTCAGTCTTTCCACATAAACCCTGGCAGCTGCAGAAGTACCAACCAATGCTGCTTTCTATAAGCCAAAGTACGAGTGCAGTCCAAAGTGAACAGTCCAATGAGTGAGATTAGAGATGGTAAGATATATAAAATGACAGAGAGCACTCACTTGTAAAGGTCAATAAGGATGAACAGAATATCACTGTTGTCGGCCTCTTTGATGCCGTTTTTCGCCTCCCATATGTCCGTTGGTGATCCACACATGATGAACACTGCAAACATGTGAACTGTTATCCAACAACACAGAGCAGCAATGTGTGCATTTTTAGCATAGTCGCCAAACCCAAATGCCCTCTTGTAGAGCAGCATGAAAGCAGTTGTTAAATATATTTGTCCAGGTTTTGAGATATAAACTGAGATATTGGGAGCTTTCTGTCTCACCCCACTACCGTAGCAACATTATTTCTTCAGTGTGGACAGTTTTCAGGGATTAGTTTTAGCAGTATGGAAATTGTATGTATATATTTGTATGAATGCAGTAAGCCTGATGGACAAAGCCGTTCAAGGAGACCAAAGCAACATGTCAACAGTGTGTGCAAAATAAATAAATAAATAAATAAATAAATAACATCAATATTGATGTGTCTGTAAAACTTTAAAAAAAATATTTTTCATTAAGAAGTGGCTGGTTTCCTCTTTCCAAATGCATCCAGCAGCATTTTTCACTTTTTTCTGATTTCTTGATAAACAGACTAATTATTGAATTAGGTATATGGGAGTGTTTTAACAAGCAAATTCAACCATCTTTGAGTCCTGTATATCTTTCTGTATTCCTTGGGGAACAGTTCGTATATTGCATACCATAGTTTTTATTCTGCCACATAAGACAGCTACAACAGCTGACTCTGTATCACTCTGACTGTCACGTGAGTGAAGGCTGGACCGAGACAAGTGACGGCGCTTTACGAAGGTTATCAACCCTTTTTTTTACAGTGGTTGTACATCATTATAGAAAGTGTGTTAGTGGGCAGACACAATGTGTGAGTTTATTCCATTGTTAATTCAGCTTGTAACCACTTGTAAGAATGTCAAGTAATTGAATGCACCATTTCACAACCCATCTATGATAATATAGTGGATAAATCAGACAGGGTGTTGCAGGTTTTCCTTAAAAATACTTACAGTTGCTTATCCTTTCTCTGGGTGATGTAAGTATTTTTTTCAGTTCTTCTGGTCCGCGGACCACCGTTCTCTGAACATCCATGTCAAACGTGCCTGCATCCAGTGCATTTATATACCTGCAGAAAAAAACAAACACTTGAAATTCCACCCCCACATTTCTCTCACTGTCAGACAATTTGTATTATGATATAATATTGTTTTAAACACATAATAAAACACGAATGCCAACCCCTTCTGATCAGTCACCTTGATTTTATAAATTAACATGACCAGCTGATCCCAGCACTGTGCAGGAGGACTTATGTTTGTCCTACTACGGTCTCTGACAAAGTCCTTCACGTTGTGTTGTATATTGTGATGCTGTTCAGACAGTTGCAGAAATGTAGGTGTGGACAGAAAATTAAATCACAAGACGTCCCTGTTGCTTAAAGATCAATATAGGCCTAAAGCAATGTCACTGCTACGTGTACAAATTCTGCAATTAGTTTTTAGATTTTTTTGGTCCAAATTTATTCATTTGTCTCTGGGAGAAAAGAGAGGACCAGCAATTACAATGAACGCCAGACTGGAATTAGAATCACTTGATAATATAATATAGTGGCTGTAAATATGATTCACTCACAAAAGTGGGCTTCTCTTTGAAAGTGACTCACCAAAAGCAATCTTCAGTGTTGCTCTCCTTCTTGTAAACATACGTCGTCTCCCAGGAAGGTTTGATCTTGTCGCTGTATTCCCAGAAGTAGACGAAAAAGTGGATGATCTTGCGTGCAGGCGGCAGGAGGCGCTGCAGGTTGAGTGTGTAGTCGCAGGTGAGTCCGAAGCTTCCCGCTGAAATGATGGGTGTACTGAGCCTCAGGCCTTGCTCCATACTGATAGAGCGAGAAAACAAAAAGTAAAAGGGGTGAACGTGTGAGAGAGAGATAATGCCATCTACCTATCTATCAAGGGGTAAAAGGGTGGGGGGCTATGTTACACGATGCACCATATAGTGTATCATTTATCCATGTCATGTTATCATCATGTTGGAAAAACTTACTCAACCATTTCGTGAGTAGCGTAGGTACAGGTGGGCCCAAGCACAGAACATCCCAGACTGTCTGAATTCTGCAAGAGAAAACCACTGAGTGTGAGTTTGTGTCTTTCTGCATTAGTGTGCATGTCTCATAGGCTAAATTTACTTGCTTTTAACTGTGATAGCTGCCCCCCTTTATTTTCAGCTTTTACAGGTCGACAAAAATCTACTCCAGGCATCTACAAGATGCATTTAAGTCCATAAAACATAGGCAATATTTTAAGATCCGAAATTAGGACAGCAGTGGCTCACTATCTATAAATCAGGATGATGCACTTATCTGCACCACAGTGGATATAGCTTTTAAGCACACAGTCAAGCCTACGTGTACATGTTGCTAAAAAGCCGTCATGAGGCTCTGATGGATTTAAAACTGTAGCTACTCACCATTAGGGATATTAGTTCAGCCACTCCTTCACATGAACTACTCTGGCAGCCTCTATGTCGATAAAAGGCCGTGTTGAAGCCGCCAAAGTTAGCCGTGAGATTTAACTGCACACCTTCATTGTGGAAAGAGAGAGAAAGAAACAGAAGTGCGCTTGAGGCTGCAGTAAAGAGTTGTATGGTGGTTTTATTTTTTTATTAAACAAGTTTGTGTGAAAAAAAAAACTCTAAAACTTTTTACGTAGAGCAAATCAAACGACATGCGTATCATTTATTTTTATGATGTGTGCTGTGTTTTGATTTCCCTGTCTTGTACACCATTGATTTATAGGATGATGACTGAAGCCTGCAGCATCAGCTTTAGCCTCAGCCTTTTAGCTCGATCAATCATGTATGGAACCATCAAATGTACTTTATATCATGTTCTACATTCTGGTTTTTGAACGAGTCGGCTTGAAACAACAAACAGAACACTGAACCAATGAAGCTAACCTTAGCTTAATGAGACAGCTGGCTACAGTGGAAAAATCTGATAATGTCATTTCAGTTGAAAAATATGGTGGTAACTCTGGAAAAAAAAGCAGCCATTGTTTCAAAATTTAGCACCAATTAAAAACTGTCATTGTTATCAAAGTAAAACTGTTTCTCCGCCTTGCAAAATCAGAATAGGTGTGATAACAGTAGCCTAAATAAGGTGTGCAGAGTTTAGCATGGTGCATGGCTGGATTACTGAACGGGACAGGCAGGAAACCACTGGCCCCTGGCCCCAGGCCCCAGGCCCCTGGCCCCTGGCCCACAGTATCATCAGATAATAAGGCTTTTGTACCTGTTTTGTCTGCCATCTATTAGATGGGACCTCTGTTAAAATCTACATTGCCCATATTGCTAGATACATTTGTGTTGAACCCAATTATCCTAAACAATATGAGCCTACAGATGATTTTAGTGAGGTTTACAGCAGGTTACTTCATGTCTAAATGGGTCAACACTTAATAAATGTTATCGCTGTAATTCGAAACAAAGATCATGCTATCATAGCACAAATGATCAAGTATGATTATTTCCTTTTGGCTCATATCCTATTATTTATAACACAAACTAGATATTACTGTTATCTGTCATTGCTTCACTTGCCCCTTGAAATCTAATAGATGTTGTAACAAGTCCAGTAAAGTTAATGGTAGGCATTAACAGTGAAAACACTGGATAAGATAAAAGGAAAGACATTAGATCTACAAGGAAATGTAAGAAAATGACTAAAGAATATCCATGGAATGAAAATGGGAAATTTAGATTTTTGCAAATACACACAGCAACACACAAAAAACATGTGATTACAATGTGTTCAAATGCAACCAGCTACATACAGTACCAGTCAATGGTTTGGACACAGTTTCCCATCCACTTGAATGAGAAACTGTGTCCAAATTTTTGACTGGTAGTGTACATATATTCATTAAACAATGCAGGTGTATATTGATTATTTTATTACACTACAATATGTATCAAAAGACAATACAGGCAACTAATGTATTCTGCAATTTTTTGCATTGTCCCATATTTTTATAGTATAATCTAGTGCTATCCAGTATAATTTAGAGTCATGCTGTAATTCTCTGTGCATTACCAGATGTTTTTATGTTATATTTCTGATTTCCTTACCTTCTGGAGTATTTGTGTTTCTATCTGTCTCTATCGCCTTCAGTATTTCTCCTTTCACAAATTTCAGACTCCAGGGAGACTTTTCATCATCCAGCAGGATCACATTGATTGCAATCCCATCCAGACACTTTCTGATGCCACGAGAAGGAACAGCGAGAATCCCCAAGACACACAAACACAACCAGCACCCTGTTCCCATTTTCAGCTCTGAAGGTCCTAATATTTATATTCTGAGTTGGTAAAGAGAGTCCCTGATCCGACCAAAGCTTCGGTGTTTTGTTAATCTGCTCCGGGGTCCGTTGCGTCTTTAATCAATAAAGTTACCAAGCTCTTCATGACCATCCTCTTGGATTTTGTTGAAATTTCCAGAGATAAATTCTGTCTGATCCACAGCGGCTTTGTTGGAAAAGTATTTTACAGGAGCAACATCCAGCAGTGAAGTCCTCGCCACTTTTCTCCTCTGAGCCGTTTGCTGCTCAGATTCACACTCCCTGTGCTTTCCACATCAAGTTGTTAATATACAACCTTTAAAGACTCAGAGGCGGGCCATATAACCTTCTCACTATTGTAGTGCCAAGGTCTGCATGAATTACAGGCTTGAAACGCAGGCAAACACACAGACAGGGCACAGATTTGAGCTAGTTAAAAGTTTTATCTTAAGGTCGTAGCCATTGACTCAACATCGGAGGGGACCAAATCTGCAGGAGGTGAAGGAGCCCCCCCTCAGAAAAATAAATGATTTGAAATGTTGTTTCCTCCCATTCTAAAAATATTTAATTATTCAAATGAATGTTTACATTTTTAAGAACATTACATTTATTAACACATGGGATTAACCTTTTTTTTTCATCTGAAGTAACTTTTATTAATGTGTTGTATTAGCTGGCTCTGTTGTTGTTGTTGTTTTTTACCTTTTGCAGTTATAACCATAATCATACAAACAGAACAGAACAGATATTGTGGCGAAGGCTTAGCAAATTGCAGTTCTTATGTACATATTTACGAGTAAATTTTAGTGAGTAGCAGAGGAAATTTGCTCCTCTTATTTTCCTCTCCGCCCATTTCCTCTCCTACTCTCCCCTCCTCTACAAGAACCATTCATAAAATTATCATCATCACACAAAAATATACTGTATAAAGCTTACATAACAGTCATTTTACATTCTCATAAATATTTCATACACTTGAAAGTAATGGGACAGAGGACCAGTACAGAAAATACCGACGTGCACCAGTCAAATAACAGGTTATGCTGGTGTATGGCAACACCACTTGGACAAACCACAAGCACTAATGTACACAATAATCCTAGAAACAGTTGCAATATTACTTTAACCAGGTTGTAATAATACTAGAATAAGTTTCAACAATAAGTTTTAACAATATAACAATATGCATATCTCTGAGGTTTGAGGTTTGTCTCTGCATGAGGCAGATTGTAAAAGAAATAGTTCAACCAGCTGGATAGCTTGGTGGACATAGCTGGCCTAGCTTTGCCCGAAGCTAATAAAATCCATGAACAAGCACCTACAAGTTTGTGATTTTGGACAAAACAAGAGGACATAGTCATCAACATCCTCGCCACATGATGCTTGTTTCTAATGTGCATACTTTTGTAAAAATAGACAACTTTTATGAGGACAAATGATGATATTGCAGCTGTTTCTATCAATTTGTAAAGTAAACCTCTGAATATTGTTTGAACATTTATTTTGTTGTTTTGGAATTAGGGCCATAACTCATGTAAAAATATTTTTTCGGCAATAATCTTAAAACTCGATCTACTACAAAATTTCTTATCTTCATATCTTTAACGGTTTTTGAGAAAACACACTTAGATTTCCTCAGTCGTCCTGGAGGGGATAATAAATAATATTTGCTTAACTGTTGAAGTTGAAGTTGAAGAGAGAAAGGGACATTTTTAAGAAGTGCTGCTGTAAATAAAAACAGACTTTGAAAACTGAGACATTTTGAAATAAAATTATTTGTAATCTATGTTCTGATAACTGTACATTATTACAACTACTGTGCAATCTGAGGTCAGAAGTCATCTGTGTGTATATGTGTGTTATTTTTCACTGTGTGTGTCAGAGATTGGCAGACAGCTTGTAAAGTTCTGAGAGACACCCGATGAAAAGGCGAGAAGAGAGAAGAGCAAAGGTTGGTTGGTCTATAAAACTCATCACAGATAAGACGCCATAAAAAAACACACACATGTCTGTGTTTCAGGTGAGAGGCCTTTTCTGCTGTTTGTCTCACATACACACATCTACACCTGTAATACAGTCTCTGGTGAAGACTGAAGGAAATGAATCTGAGTGTCCTCAGGCAATTACTGTAATCTCTTCACCTTCATCACATGTCTAAATGATCAGGAAACACACGGTCACTTAACAGCAGTCTGAGCCATTACATGTACACAAACTCACAATTTACTGACAGGAATCATTATCAGCTCATTACTTGAAACAATCACCTTACAGATTATATCTCCAATCCCCTTCAGAGAGGAAGTTAATCTCTCTCTCTCTCTCTCTCTCTCTCTCTCTCTCTCTCTCTCTCTCTCTCTCTCTCTCTTACACACATGATGTGTGACCAGTAGGGGGTGCATGATAAAACCAGTATATCAGTATATATGGGTGTGACATACTAGCACAGCCATTCTACATACAGCCTGTTCACTCTCGATCAACTCCGTTGTACCAAAATCGGCATAACAACGATGACAACATTCCCATTTGAACAATAACAGCGACGACAACATTCCCATTTGAACAATACAATGATGACAACATTCCCATTTGAACATAACAACGACGACAACATTACCATTTGAACAATAACAACGATGACAACATTCCCATTTGAACAATAACAATGACAACAACATTCCCATTTGAACAATAACAATGACAACAACATTCCCATTTGAGCAATAATGACGACGACAACATTCCCATTTGAACAATAACAATGACAACAACATTCCCATTTGAACAATGACGACGACGACAACATTCCCATTTGAACAATACAACGATGACAACATTCCCATTTGAACATAACAACGACGACAACATTACCATTTGAACAATAACAACGATGACAACATTCCCATTTGAGCAATAACAATGACGACAACATTACCATTTGAACAATAACAATGACAACAACATTCCCATTTGAACAATAATGACGACGACAACATTCCCATTTGAACAATAACAATGACAACAACATTCCCATTTGAACAATTATGACGACGACAACATTCCCATTTGAACAATAACATCAATGACAACATTCCCATTTGAACAATAACAACAACAACATTCCCATTTGAACAATAACAACGACAACAACAAGAATGAATGAAGTCATTATAAAGTTTGACAGGAAAAATGAAAAAAAATCTTTGCAATTTACTGAAACCTTTATTTATTGTGGCTGTTAGTTGTTCATATTGTCATCTCACATAAATGACCTGCAGTGCTACAACATGTAAGTAGCACTTGTAACACTTGAGGAGTTGTTACCAAACCAAACTTGAGACTTGTAAACATACCTTTTTTTTGTTGCTTTTGTTTTATTATTCTATTAGGTCAAAAATCCTAATTCATGCCTGTGCATCTGTATTTAAATCGTCTGAGCCTGGACTCTCATGTTTATTTTCCATCAGAACATACCAAGTGTATCTTTATGAATAAATTTTGTCTTATGGATCTCATTGAGTATTATTATTGAAGTGTGATATGATCTGATCCGAGGTGAACATACAACACGATGACGAGATGGTTTAACAGACAGTTGGTGATTTTCTCTGATCATTTCCTTCTTTCTTGTTTATGTTCTGATAAATATGATGCGGTAGTGTGTCATTCATATTAAAACACTTAAAGCCCTTGGCTTTCTATGAAATATGGCTGCAGTCTTTAAAAGCAACAGTCAATATAAAACGTCACATCTGAAAACTAAACAAACATCCTCTGCATGAATCTGATCAAAGTCCTGTCTTTTCTGACTCATGATGGTGTTTGCTTTCTTCATTTTTTTATTATCTTTGTCTGTTGGATTGATTTCTCTTCACACCTGAAACACGTTTGGCATTAGGGTGTGTAGGTTAAATCCTTCTTTAATTTGTAATGTCTATGTCTATGTCTATGTCTATTAGCTTTTCAGCTAACATACATTCACACATATTGTTACATGTTTTCATGCCAGAGTTGAAATGATAAAGCATGATAAAAGTGACAAACTCTAACTTGAGAAGTCATGGAAGTAAACATCACACAGTGGAACAAAGTGAAAGGAGTCAGAGTGTACATACGTCAGAGATCAAACATGAACATTTATGGCCAGCAGGTTTCCTATGAGGATGCTCCTTTCTGACATCACCACAGAGCTTCTCTTAATCTGTAATAACCAACACATACCTGGGGTGTGGAGTGTAATCAAACATAAAGCTTAGCTGTACTCTCACTTCCTCCACTGCAGAAAACTCTCTGCAGCATTTACCTTTCAACCAAAACCAAAAGGCTCCTCACTGCTGGTGAATTTGGACCCACTTAATCTTTGTTTTACATCTTTCTCCCAAGTGGCAGAAATATTTGGAATACTGGGTCATTTTACAATAATGCCAGGAAAAACCCTCTCAAGCCCTGCTCCTAACTGTTTTCAATTTTCCTCTCTATTTTTTTAAATTATGTTTTGTATAATTTGTGTTTTTTTTGTGTCTATCTCATTTCTTTCTTTTGTTTGTTTTAGTTCTTTCTTGGATTGTTTGTGGCTTTCATATACAACCTTTGATCGTTGTCTTCTGTGGGTTAATTTGCGTTTCAGTGTGCAGCTTTAAGTTGAATGTGGATATCTTATGTCACACTAAAATAATAAGCGCACCATTATAGAAAACCCAGTTAACTCCACCTGTTCGATGGCACTGTTTGACTCTCAGTGGAATATCACAGGCAGTTGGAACACTGATCTTTAAACATTGCTGACACCCAGTGGACGAAGTGATGGACTTAGTATAAAAAGGCAAAACGCTAACATCAATACCCCCTCTAGTTTTCTTGTGAACATACTTTGCAATGTGATGTGTCAATGTAATTATGACAAGATGCACAATTAACAGAGAGGGTTCTTATTTGACTGCAGGCTGGTTGAATCATTCATCTCCTTACTGAATAATAGAAGATGTTGACAATTAAAGTGTTAAAGAAGATTATCTGAGCAGGATCACTCAAAAATACAGCCTGAACTGCAGTCTCTATTGTCTCTAATGATCAGTGCTGTTATAGCTAGCCACTAAATATGAGGCACTCATACTACATTTGAGTATTTCAATTTTGATGCAACTGTTCTACATTTATTTTCAGAGCTATAGTTACTTTACAAATTACGATTCTACCATAAATAAAAAAATACAAGATGAGCTGATAAATTATCTAAATTATGATGCATTGTTTTCAGTTACCTAGGCTAGGCTAGGCGTACCTAGGCTTTCAGTTACCCAACATATATAAATATATAATTATATATTTATTTATATATAAATAAATGAGCTGAATACTTCCCTCACTCCTGCTTTGTCATAAGTAAAAATCCAGTCTGCTGACTCTGGGTTGCCAGGTCAGGTCAGGGGTTGCCTGTTTCTTCTCAGAGAGAAGTTTAATTTACCATATTTGTTTATTAGGCCTCTTTGCTTGTCCTTTATTTCATTTTTTGTTGTGCTATAAACTATAAAGTCCTGTTTACAGCTATGGAGTAAAATGTAACTATTATGCGCGTACATTTGTATGTGGTCTGTTGCTTTTTACCTGTATTTTTTTTTTTAGACTCAAGTGTTTTAAGTGCAAGGAGAATTATGCAATGAATCAGCAGGTTATTTGTGTTGGGCTGAGACAAAGTGTGTCATGGACATGCCATCTTTTCTGAAACAAACCCAGACTAATGCTTTATTCTAATAATTTCTAAGATCCCAAACAGCTGCCTGAGACACTGTGAAACTTTGTGAAAGAGGTTTCTCAAAATAGCTGCCCTAGTTATTCCACTTTGTACTGACACCAGTGAAGACCAGACAGAACATGAGCAGAGTAGTCTTTGCCACATGTAATCAACATAATAAACACGTTTCCACACAGGTCTGTGAATACAGTAGTAAGTTTTATGCAAACTATATCTTAATGACAAAAGACAGTCACAGTGATTTGACTAAAATAAAAGTGCTTGCAAACTCAATCAGACTCTCTGACAGTAAAGAGAGGAAACAGATACAACGTCTTACTCGGATGTTAAGTCACACTCATGGCAAGAAAACAAAGATGCATAGAAGACCTGATGCTTCTCTGAAGGCTCAACTGTGATACTGCATGATGAAACAGAATCAACACAGTCTATGTACAATTTACAACAAACAGTATAGAACATGTTGATTTCCAAAACAACAAGGCTGTATGTTATTTTGAACATCACATAGTTAACAATTTAACAAAGGTTTATGTAGAAATTAGAAACTCATGTTTGGACAGGTTGATTTTTTTTTTTTAGTTCTCTGTCAATGATGACATGACAGTAGCAAAGGGTTATTAACAAGGTAGTCTTATTAGAGTGAGGTTACAGCGTATTCAAATAGGCTTAAATTAGCACAAATACTTATAAACGTAGCTTTTGAATAGCAAACACCTGATGGTTTCATAGTTACAAATGAAAATAAATAAGTCAATAAATAAATAGTATTTTTAAAATTACATCAGGAAGCTTTTACTGCTGTTGGTTTCTTTCCAGTCTTGCAGCGATATATTAAATCCCCCATGTTTAACTTTGAACTAAAAAAGAAAAAAGAAAAACAGCAGCTCATTCCCCTACGTTTGACACTCCTCTTGAAAATTTTATTCGGTGATTATTTATTTCCTGTTTCAGCTTATTTTACGTGATTAACATTAAGAAAATAAAACGGAAAAGAAACAGAATAGAAGAAAGAAAGAAAAATCTGCCCCTAAAACCTTTATCTTTCAAATGATAAAGTTCAGATACGATTTTGAGAAATAGTTCAATATTTTGGGGAATACATGTCTTCACATCCTTGTTGAGAGTTTGATGAAAGCGCTCTCGTATCTGTACGCTAATTATGAAGCTACTTCTAGCAGCCATTTAGCTTAGCCTAGCCACAAGACTGTTTAGCTTTTACATTTCAGTTTCTGTATGGACTTTGTATGGATATAACATATTTAGAGTTACTAGTAACTAAATCTTATTACATACATACAGTGCCAGGCTAGCTTTAAGCTAAGTGATGTTGTGTTAGCTTCACAGTTAGCATGCAGGTGTAAGAGTGGCATCAATCCTCTCATCTAAATGGCTGCAAGAAAGCAAATACACTCATTTCCCAAACTATCACCCTATTTCTTTAATTGTATCATGTTAACACCCATAGGTTGAGAACTGCTGACTTGAACCATTCCTTCTGACACTTTCTTTATTACATTCCAAATCGAACTCTCTGTATTCAAATACATCTATGAAGTAATCACTCCATCCTCTGCCCATTCCCTCGCCTTCCTGCCTCTCCTTTTCTCTGTTTCCCTCACTAACCCCGAACCCTCTGGCCTGACAAGACCACACAACATCCAGCTACAGTCTCTAGCACCAAAACCTGGAGCTGGCTACAATAATACTGGATTTCTACATTTGCCAAGTGGACAAAATACACTAGTGCTACGATATTAAGAAGGGAAATAATTCCTTATACTATATGGAACGTCTGCAGCTCCTGAGGACGGAACACATTAAGAGATATTTAACTTACTTTCCATCGTAAGTGGAAAGGCTTTTGATTTTCTGAAGGCAATGCGATGAAGGCAAATCTGAGCAGCTGTTCCTTTCATGTAAAGCCAAACCCGATCATAGAAAGAAACAAACCATTCATTTTTTTCTTTACATGTTATGCTGGGAGGCAACCTTCTCCATCTGTTGTTGTAAACAGAGACACAATATGGCTAAATTGGACATTTTTCAATCGGATGTTTGTCACAAGACTTTTGGCAGTGGGACAGGAAATATACATCAGTTGGTTACTTACTTTTACATCAGTAAAAAAAAAATTAAAGTAGGATTGAAATTTAGGACTCCATCGAGCTAGACGTGCCTTACCCATGGGGGGAGAGGGGGGGCATTGTAGCGAGACCGGTTCAAATTTCTCAAAATGTTATTCGGCCTCTACAACCACTGATTCCCCAGCTAAAATATTTCTCTAGGACCAAGTGAAAAAATGCTATAGCAAAAAGCTCTGAACCCTAAACTTTAAATCCAGTGACATTCAAACATCAAATAATGAGACCAAAACATTCAAACCTACATCTGTACATTCAAGCCTAATATTAAATCCAAATCCCCTTTTGCCTTTCTGGTCTTGCAGCCCGGAGCGCTGGCCTAGGAGCTGATGATCTGACCTGACCAGGTCTCATGCTTGGTGCCTGGATTCAGGTGGGTGATCACCACGTCGACAGCCTGGATCTTCTGGTTCTTGGGAGGGATGGGGCACACCTTGTACGTGACCTCGTCCCCTTCCATAGGCACATACTCTCCCTCAATGCTGTCCAGGAAGCACAAGCACAATTACAGATTCAAATATTGTTGAATTCATTCATAACCCTTTGCAGACGTAGAGTCTGAGTTGTCTCTGCTGACCATGGAATAAAGTCTATATTTCCACTAGAATGACTGAAATAAAACTGTGGCCTGTTTAAACTGGAATGAATAACCTTCCAGGTATGAGAACTTATTTAATGACAATGACATAATGAGTGACAAACATTAGGCTATAACTGTATAATTACTTTCAGTCTGTAGTATGGGTCAACCTATGGCAAAGACTGGATCCTACACTTCCCATAATGCAACTTGATTCCATTTTTAGACCCTCCTTGTGCAGTAAAAGCCTATGTCCTCCAAACTCCACACTTAGGTTTTCTGTGTAGTCTCTGAGACCAAACTGAGATACCACACTTTTCTCTCACCTTCCCATGATGCTCTGCTGTTTACGGGTAAGTTTACAGTACTTTCCTGTAAATACTGACATTCTCTTACAATTCTGTCATCACATATCATTTCTCCCAGATTGCATTGCAGTTTACAGCAGGTCACTATATGACATTAACACATCAGAGTACTGCTCAGACTCCACTGTACTTTTACAGCATAGTTTTACAGTGTAGGAACCAACACAACAGTGACCGACTCACTCAGAGATGTGGACAAAGATGTCCTCTCCTCCATGAGAGGGGCGTATGAAGCCGTGACCCTGAGACCTGGAGAAGTTTTTACAGACCCCTTTAAAAACTGGACCTGATTTAGCTCGCACTGTCCTGCAGAGACAGAAACAAGGGGAGAAATAAATGACTACCACTGTTATTCTGAGACATTATTTTTAAGCTTTTTCATCACCTTAAAGCATCAATGTCACATTTTATAATCAAATGAAAGCTGTTGAGAAGTGGAAAATATTACATTAGAGAACATCAGTGTTATTTATGCATGATAAACCCAGTTAACAACATGTAAAACAAGTGTTAATTATCTATTAACAATAATTAAAGTAAACAATGCACAATAAAAGTAGATATTAATATGAATGTAAAGATGTGAAGACTTTCATCCTACTCACGCTGAGTATGTGCGGGTGCGTTTGGTGGGCAGTGGGCTGGGCAGCTCTCGAAGCTGTGGAGGTTTCCTCTCTCTCTCCCAAACCCGACTGCCCTCCCTCAGGAAGGGGAAGGAGAGCTGCAGGGGGGTTTGGGGGGAAGTGAGTGGCAGTGGGTGGTCTGCCGGCGAGGAGGCATCAGGGTCTGACATCTTGACTGGTTACAGGTTTGGATTCTTTTTCTTTTTTTTCCTTTCCCTTTTTTAGGTCTCCTCCGATGGTGCACAAGGAATAATAGGAAGGAGGGTTACACCTCCTGCATGGCAAGTGTGTGAGGGTGGGGAGATGTTCAGAGAGGAGGTCCTATAGGGAGAGGAGTGGAGCAACAGTAACCTGCAAAAAAAAAAAGGAAGGAAAGATGGCAGAAAGAGAAAAACAGGTTTTATCACATGTTTCACATATCAAACGTTTACAGACAAACAGCTGTAACATTAAGCTGCTGTTTTATCTATAAGTGTTCCAACTTATTTCTTGTTTGTACTCACTGTAAAATTCATACTGACATCCAGTAACCAATCATTTTTATGGTAACATTGGGCAGGTTTGATACAGATGTTTTTTCTTTTTAATGCCAAAACCATTTAATGTCTATAGTTTACACCAGTGAAGTTCATTTGTTACACTGCAGGTCTGTGCTTGGTGCAGCAGCAAATGTCTAAGAAACAACTTATTAGTACCTGTCCTGCTTTACTGCACACTGCCCCATGTCTACAGTAAGTCAAATAGAAAAGTAAATTGCATGAAATGAAGAAATATGATTTAGTCAATACAATCTGCATTGTGGCTTCATTTTATCCAGCTGATTGATCCTTAAACATCTCCTCTAAAAAGTTATCACACTGTTGCTGATGATGAAAGTTCTGGAAATGCACGAGACATCAACTTTATGCGGGCTTATGCAAACACATTTAAGAACCAAATACGGAGCCCTGGAAAGGTTCACATAAACAGGAGGATTAAAGGCTCCTTTATGAGCTCAGAACAATCTCTTACTTCTTATAAACCATTAAAACTCATCAGACGATCTGAAATGAATTGTACCAAAGCTGAGGTTGAACATTTGAACATTAACAAAAGAATCCATCCACATGTCAACTCAGTGTCATACTATATCCGGCCCGTTGTATAAGGGTGACGCATTGTTCAGAAATTATTGTCCAGTACTGATAAAGCGACTGATATATAACTGATCCTGAATCAATAATCACCAACGTCTCTGTCCTCTGACTGCTTTGCATTCTTAGAGCCTCCTTTCAGTGCAGAAATTGTTCTCATTGCCTCATAAATGATGAATTTTCCCCTGTATGAATGCTGACTGATGGTACAAAATACAGTCTATTAAGAGGCCCAAGCTGTCTGACACTAAAACTACTTTTGACTTTAAAGATTTCCAGTCAGACTCCAGTGCGGCTGTGTGTCTGTCAGCAACATAAGAGCAGATGTATCAGAAAACAACAGACCCTGACTTTACCAATGATGTTAAAGCATTTGAGAGAGGATTTTTTCCTTGGCTGTGGATATAAAACCAGGTGCACAGTGGCTGGATGCCGCTGTGCACAAAATGAGAATAACCTGATTTCCAAGGCTGTGATGTCGCTTGCTTTGTCCTGAGATGATGTAAACAACAATGCTGCCCTGGAGTGTGTCGCACTCGATTTTTATAAAAATCCCCTCTGACATCCACAACAGGATTTCTCCTCACAGTGTTCAAACAACAAGCTGCTCTCTGAACTGGTTCACTCGTTTCAAGATGAATGGGCTTGGTCACCATCCCATTACACAAACCCAATCATCATTTTGTAAGCGGGAGGTGTGATGTGTGTATTATTATCTAGCTCATCATTTGACACTCACTGGCTGCAGGGCTTTGTTCTACACAGGTTAACACTGAAAACTGGGGCGTGTGTTGTTGGGTTTATCAGCAGCCACCTCTGAATCTTTGTACTGATGTGACATCTGCTCAATGTTTGACAAAGACTGATAAAAAAAAACATGTCCCGCAGGCTCCATTTACAATCACGCCGTGCCTCTCACTGTCTGTCTAAATATAGCAGTGTGTGTGTGTGTGTGTGTGTGTGTGTGTGTGTGTGTGTGTGTGTGTGTGTGTGTGTGTGTGTGTGTGTGTGTGTGTGTGTGTGTGTGTGTGTGTGTGTGGAGATGGAGGCTGTCTTTCACACTGGACAGCGGGGGGGCCTGAGGGAAGACACTGGACTTGTAGATGCTCAAAGATGCAGAAACATTAACTTCTCTCTGAGATGAATTTGATCAGAGACATTTTACAGTTGTTAAGGTTTAGGTCCTCCAATAACAACTTTACAGCATTTGAAGAAGTTAGCATTATTTTTTTTTTGCTTTTATATATTTTGATATATTGCAACATGAAAAAGGCAGGACATCTCACCAGATACATGCAGTGTGTTATTCATGTAAAGATACACAATTAATCATAATTCTCATCATTTTTCCTCCTCTAACAAAAGAAATAAAGCCAACACAAGTAGGGAGGGAACAAATGAAGAGGTATTTGGGAAAAACAACATGGACAAATGGACTTGTGTGTCAGAGTTGTGTTATTTACATGCAATCTACCATTTCTAATCACGTTAAAATGTGTGTTTAATGTCCACATTGGAAGATAAACAGGTTTAAAAGACAACTGTTCTTGTAGGTCAGAAATGGAAAATAAAAACCAGTGAAAACCAAAACCAAGGATTTCTTTTCGTATCAAGCAGCATGATAGATAGTAGCGTGACATGTTTAATGAGTTCATTTGCTTTTACTGACATTGCGTGTCCTTCAATGTGTCTGCTGCACAAGGGCACATTGCAAAGTCGATGCTGAATCGATATGTTGTGCAGCCCGGGTTCGAATCATTTCAGTCTGTGTTGCTGTCAAAATTCTGCACTGCTCATCACCTGATGCCTGCTAAAATGTCTCCTTGATGGTCCAGCTTCCATCTCTTATTGATTTTAACTGTCTGTTAAGACTAATACCTCTCATATGTCCTCCTTTTAAGTAGAAAAAAACAAAAACAAGAGTCCATTACAGTAAGATAAATATGAAAGTAGAAAGCAAAACAAATCAGGGATTAATAAAGTGTTAGCTAGCGGTGTTTTGGAATGCAATGTAATAATTTGTTCTTGGGAAAAATTTAAGTAGTAAATAAATAGGCTAGCTTTACGAGGCATTTTTTTTATTCTTCGTTCATTAAAACTGTGAATTAAAGCATCACATTATACAAACTATATTAGAGCTAATGTTCTAGAATAGTATTTGCAGAGGTAAATACCACACTTTGTTCCTTTAGCTTAGGTGGTATCAACAAACTTATAAGAAGTCTCTGTTAACAGCTAGTTACAACTAAATGCTACAATATAATAATAACATATATATAATAATAACATTTAGTGCAGGGGTGGATCTTGGGCCAAGAAAGAACTTTAGATTTTGAGGCATATATGAGGGACGGATGTGGATTCTAGATCAATGTTTCACTTTCTTCAACAATGCAAGTTAGTGCCTATTTTCTAACATTTTACCAATATCATGCAAAATAATAATCGCCAAGCTAAAATAAAAACACACAGGCATGGCCAACTCATAATGTCCCACCACTATGTGCAACTGGATCCAGATCTGGATCATAATCTGGATCATGGAGATTAAAATAAATATTTGGAGCGAGCAATATGTATTGGGTAACGTAGAGGTGTAAGAGACATGGCACTGCCACTAACATGTAGCTGAGATGATGCCGATTCAGAGTCAAATGGATTTCATGTATCTGTGAAATGTAGGAAGTTATATTATTATTATTAAGTTATATTAGGATGAAACATAGATCCAAATCCAACAATATGGAAAATCAATATCCTTGTTAATGACTCTTAAACTACTAAGCGGTGGTATTTTGTAATTTGGCATGAGACAGATCCGAGTGAAGTGACATCATCAAGATGACGTCATCATAGTGTGTGCTGTCCAGGGTTACACACTCCCTAATTAAGTGTGTTTCAGACTGTGCATTACATGGGTAAGTTATATAACAGTATAATATTATCAGGTTTAATGCTGTCATATAACTATTATGTGCTGCAGGATAGTGTAAGTAATCAGTAAATAATTATGAGGTAACAATCATGTAACTTATTTTTGTATTCCTCTGTCGTGTACATGAACAGTGGGCAGAGTAAACTTCGTGGGATTATCTCTCTGACGTTGAGATGGGATCACTTTCATTTTCAACAAACAAAACGGTGGTTCCTCAGCGTTCTTGCGATCATGTCGACTTTTAACATATTCATATGCATTTAAAGATTTAAATGCATGTACAGAGTCATGGATGAACTGACCCGGGGTGTCAATCAGATACTTACTTCAAGTCATCCATTTTCCAGATAATTCAGATCTGATAAGGTTCAAGTCCCGTCTTTGTGTCTAAGCTTGGCCACATACTGATTCCAGGCCTCAGTTGGAGGTTTAGTAACATATTCAGACCATTGTTTATCATTCATGCTTGACTGCTTCACTTTGCTATAATTGGTCCATGTTGGCTTTTGCCTATCACCTTGAGAGACAGCGTGTGTCATGACATCACTTCTGTAAACACATGGCAATTTCTATTTGTTCATTTCAGTTAGTGGGTTATGTCATGTTATGTTATGTTATGTTATGTTATGTTATGTTATGTTATGTTATATTATATTATGTCATGTCATGTTATGTTATGTTATGTTATGTTATGTTATATTATATTATGTCATGTCGTGTCGTGTCATGTTATGTTATGTTATGTTATGTTATGTTATATTATGTCATGTCATGTTATGTTATGTTATGATATGTTATGTCATGTTATATTATGTCATGTCATGTCATGTTATGTTATGTTATGTTATATTATGTCATGTTATGTTATGATATATTATGTCATGTTATGTTATGTTATGTTATGTTATGTTATGTTATGTTATGTTATATTATGTCATGTTATGTTATGTTATATTATGTCATGTTATGTTATGTTATATTATGTGATGTCATGTTATGTTATGTTATATTATGTCATGTTATGTTATGTTATATTATGTCATGTTATGTTATGTTATATTATATTATGTCATGTTATGTTATGTTATGTTATGTTATGATATGTTATGTTATGTTATGTTATATTATGTCATGTTATGTTATGTTATGTTATATTATGTCATGTTATGTTATGTTATGTTATGTTATGTTATATTATGTCATGTTATGTTATGTTATGTTATGTTATGATATGTTATGTCATGTTATATTATGTCATGTCATGTTATGTTATGTTATATTATGTCATGTCATGTTATGTTATGTTATGTTATGTTATGTCATGTTATATTATGTCATGTCATGTTATGTTATGTCATGTCATGTTATGTTATGTCATGTCATGTCATGTTATGTTATGTTATGTTATGTTATGATATGTTATGTTATGTTATATTATGTCATGTCATGTCATGTTATGTTATGTTATATTATGTCATGTCATGTTATGTTATGTTATGTTATATGTTATGTTATGTTATATTATGTCATGTCATGTTATGTTATGTTATGTTATGTTATATTATGTCATGTCATGTCATGTTATGTTATGTTATGTTATGATATGTTATGTTATGTTATATTATGTTATATTATGTCATGTCATGTTATGTTATGTTTGTTTTTGTTTTGTTTTTATTCATGTTAAGTTAAGTTAAGTTAAGTTAAGTTAAGTTAAGTTAAGTTAAGTTAAGTTCAGTCGTGTCTGTGTGTTGTGTTGTGTTGTGTTGTGTTATGTTATGTTATTTAGGGAAACAATCTCTCAATGGAAGGACTTTATGACGCCATTATGATTCCTCCAAAAAACACATTTTCCCCATCAGACAGATTTAAAAAGAGGATTAGAGTGACATGAGAGGACTGGTGAGGTTTAGACTGGCTTCTATAAATATCACAAAGGCCGCCAGCAGGAGTGGTTTTAATCCCTCTGGTTTATAAAGATTGAGCTAAAAGATCCTGTAACTGGCTGATGAGTGGTTCATTTATCCACCTGCAGGTATCATGTTGTTTATGTGTGGATGCAGTGATGATGAACATCTGCTATCATGGTGGCAGAGAGGAAGACTGATACCACGGCTGATGGATGACAGGGCATAAATATGAAACCTAAATAATTCAACAACTTGACTGTTCAGCTCCCCTTTTATTGGCCCTCTTATTAGACCAGAAACTGGACTCCTTCCATGATTCTGCAGCTCTTCAGAGACAGATGAGTTGATAAAGCATTTTATCAGGAGCCTGTGTCTAAAAAGGAGAAGCCAGATTGCAGAGTGGGAGCTGGAGGACCTTTAAAAAAAGACAAAAGGCCAAAAGTATCCCTGTGAAACCAGAACACTGTGGCTGTGTGAGCCCGTCTGCATCAGCATGGCAGACACGTCTGCACACACACGCAGACAGCAGTCTTTAAACTTTAAATTAACCTGCTTATTGGTGTGATTTGGTAGAATGAGAGTGTGGCAGATTAAATAATTCACTCCACATTAAAAAGCCCTTCAGGAGGGTTGGTCCCAGAACATTCTCACACTGGCAGCTCACAGGATGCGTAAATGATGCCAAAAATGAACACAAGTAACATTAAACGCTGCATAAGTGATGACGGTAGATCTGCTGTTAAAAACACTGCATCACAATATTGCCATGAAGCGACGCCGTCAGTCCGACACAGAGAATAAAAGGCTTATGTCTGACAGCCACGCTATAAATCACAAATATAAACGATTACACGATAACTTACCGTCCGAAGCGCCGATCAGCTGTTCGTCAGACGGTCAGCGGTGAGGCTCAGTTCAGAGGTGATATAATGTGATGTAGTTAAAGCCGGTGAGAGCGGCGGGGACATGTGGTGAATGAGTAACGGGGTCTTGGTTATGGATGCGGCGCACACAGGCGGGATGAGGAGCAGCAAATGAAAAGGAGGCAGAGATGGTGCGGGAGGGGAGGAGGGGAGAGGGGGAGGATGTGGGGGGGGGGCTCCACCACAGTACAGTGAACTCTTTGTTTTCTTCATGGCTGGAAACGTTTCTTAAAGTCTTCTTTATCAGAATAGTGAGGTTTCATTTGAATGGACCGGGACATCTTTGTACTAGATCTATACCTATCATATGTTACACTGCAGGCATTGTGTGTTCGACTGCTTTAAAATAAAACCTTAAAACAACATATGCTACAAATAGTTTTTGCAACATGTAGTCCTGTATTTTATTTCAAACCAAACGTCATGTAGCTACATGAGCCTATACTTAATTTTCCTGTGTTATTTCTCCAGTTTTATTAATATTATTTAATGCAATCTTGTCCTGCCATGCTGTAATTAAGATGTATTTTCTTTAAAGTATATTCCAGCCTGTAAACTTTGAGCAGTGGCGATCCTAGACTGTGGGGGGGGGGCCATGCAAAGAGGCCCATCACTCATCTATTCAGATATGAGTGTGACGGAAGTGTCAACAGTTTTTTCATGATTTAGGCACTGCTTCTCAAGCCTTCCAGACAAACATTCCAAACGTCATTCCCACTTTAGAGAAAATAAAACCATACACGTTGTAAATATCGGCCCAAATCGGCCCAAAATATTTGCTTGATTTGCCTCTCCCGCAGTATGCCCCTGTCTCTGACACAGAAAATGTACTGGCATCCATCCTCCTGTTTCCACAAACTCAGCACACTCCCATTCAATCTCAATGGATAACTTCCTTCCATTTCTGCTGACATCATTTAGAGCTGTAAATGATGGTGGAAAGTAGGCCTACCACTTCCATCATTAGCAATTTACAGTAGAAAAAAGGCTTGTTGTATTCAAAGCAAATATTGTAGTATGATTATATATATATATATATATATATATATATATATATATATATATATATTGTAATTATATAATCATAGATAACAGTTCTATTAATTAATTTTAAGGTCTAATAGTTTAATAGGTCATAGTTCAAGGTGTGTGGCCTACTGGTCTACATATAAACGGTGTTTCGGATTATATATTCTAATTTTATATCCTACCTAATTACATAGGTAAATGGGGGCATTTCAGATACCAGACACAAGTTATAATTAAATCTTATATCTTAAGCATGTCTGGAGGATCATCCAAAGTCTACAAATGAAAGTTTATTGCTCTGGTACTGTATATTTGCTAGGTTATGATTTATCAATAGTACTGTATTGTTGTCCAGCATGATCCACTTATCTGTTTTTTTCTTCTTCGTCCATATAAATCGTTTCTGGGTCTTTACACAGGAGTTGCCTCTTGTTTCTGTGACATTTCAGAATCGCCATTTAGTCTAATCAAGACTTTTTTTCTCTCCAGATCGGATAAGAGGGGGCAGGCGTCTTATTATGGAGGGATGGCAACATTCTTAAATGGTCCCTTTAGACTATGATAATGACTGGAGTAGAATTATGTAACTGAAATGCTCTTTAGACTGGATTCCTACCCAATTTATCTCGAGGGCAAGCACAGGGAATTTGTGTGCCGTATTCACACACACATGGACACCTTAATGTATTCAGGCCTGAGCTTCCACTCTTGACAGCATGTCCTGTGTGAATATTATTAATCTTGACTGTTATACCATATTTCTTTTTCTGTAGAGGAAAACCAGATTTTATTCTTTTTTTTCTCCCCTAGAGGCTCTTATTTACATCTGAGCCATCAATTTTTTTTTTTAATCCTTGTAAAGTCAGCTTAATAATAGCAACATTAATAACCGCGAAATTATTTCAGTTTTATTGCTTTGTTCATTCGCTCTTGCACATTTTGTAGATGCAGTATATTCACAGGTTTTAACAATGAGGAGGAATCAGTAAATCACAACATCTCTACCGGTATCTAACCATCTCTGCCAACAACTCCACAACAGAGAGGTCACAACACTGGAGCCCATACAAATAAATGAGATCTGTGAATCTTTATTTTACAACCTCCTGGCATTTCTGTAAGACAGAAAAGATCATCAGAGCAGAAAAAAAACAACAATTGAAATGTACATGGAAGCAGACACTTCACATACAGTGGTACAGAGGAAGAGAGTGGCATCACTTCACATCATGCGATTTGATTCTTCAAAACTGCATGTTGTTTGCATGGACTGGAACAGTGAGGGCAAAGAAGAGGACACAAACATCTCTCGTTAATCATCTGATCTGATGAAATGATCCCACATGTTGAGGTTGTGGCGTGAAATTGCAGTTAATCATATCCACAGAGGACCAGAAGCAGCTGACACAGTAATCTGTTAAATCTAATTTCATTATGTGGGAGTGTGAGTCATTTGTTGCCCCAAAAAGGGCATAGAGAGTATGGATTGGAAGGACACACAACTCAAAGTTCATCCTGTTTGAGAAGAAAACTTAAACAGAGCCTAAAATACATCCAAGATCTGAACCTTTTGCAGGAAAAAAAGTATAAATAAATAAAGGAAAAAAGCACATGGCATGTTTGACCTTCTAAAGACGTTGGGGTTGATCAGGAGTGATGGTGTCAGGGAAGAAGAGGGTTTGTGACTGTATTCTATATTCAGGCTTACAGGTCCCTCCGTATATGAAGAGTCACTGTTTCTGTGCAACCTTTAGTAACACTGAATAAATGTACTGTGATGAGTGAGCTGACCCCTAAATGCTCTGAC
The DNA here is from genome assembly GCA_037577475.1 of Chaunax sp. Z400. NCBI lineage: Eukaryota > Metazoa > Chordata > Actinopteri > Lophiiformes > Chaunacidae > Chaunax > Chaunax sp. Z400. The sequence goes on from CM075203.1 coordinate 14,493,588, forward strand.
TGTTAGATACAGTATAGATGGAGCAATCAATCAATCATCATAAAGATTACAATACAGTATCCTTAACGTGATACTGATACAACAGAATACTTCATTTGATACACATAACATGAATAGAAGCATTCATCTGTGTAAAAAAATCCCACCACCGCTCCTCCCCATCGACATGATTTCTACCCTGCGTTAAAGAATGCTTCTAGTTATTTACTGCAAGCAAAAACATAAAATAGTTCGTTTTCTGTATCTGGGTACAGAAAGAACTGAATGCAGGCATCGACTGACTGGAGAAGTTCCAACACTACTTGGTACGGGTTCATTTGGGTCGATATCCAAAAGGTATCGAGTGAGGATAAACAGAACTACAAGTTCCACTCCGTTAGCTTCATTTGGTTTTACGTTGAATCCACTGGCTTATCTCACTTCCTGCATTGTTGTCTAGAGGCTGCTCTCAGTGGGCACAGAGATAAAAATGAGTGAGTCCCTTGTAGATGCTACAGTACCACGAAGGGGAAGACGAGCATCTGAGACGATGAACGAATACATGATTGTGCGCACGTGTGATCCCTGCGAGAACGACTGAACGGCAAATGGGTCCAGCAATGCAACCAACAGCAGTGTTAAGTGTTCAGAGAGAACGACAATTCCTGACTAAAGCTACTTATGGCTGCCATGCAGTGTGTAACACAATCCTGAAGCAACAGGGTGACAGAGCCTGATTAGCTGGTTGATCTCCAGTGTAAAGTGGTTTCCAGGTTGTATTGAACCAGTTTGAACGGTTAAAAAAAACCCACAGGCAGCGCATCAGCTGGCAGATTAGCATGTCACTGCTCGGGTCAAAGCGGTGTGTGGTTTGAGTCTCCTTTGTTTTCACAACAGTCTCAGATGCCTAACTTGTTTTCACTGACTTTAAACATAGCAGCACTGACAAATGAGGGTTTTAGAAATATCTGACCACAGACCAGTCGCTATTGTTGCTACATTAGCTTGGCACTCAGTCTGACTTAATCTACTGACAACTCTTTGAGGTATACCGGCATTTTCCTTTACTTCAAACTGTGTGCAGACGCAGATGATGGAACCATCATTAACAGGATCTACATTCTTCATCCCTCCTCCTCCCCACCCTGTTTTTGCCATTAAAAAAAAACCCTCCTCCTCCACATTTATTCTCCCCACTCCTCTCCTTCAATGCTGCAGCTCCTTCATCCTGTTGAGGGCGGAGCCTGACTTGAACCAATCGATCTGCGTCTCGTTAAAGCTGTGATTGAGTTCCAGGGTCTCCTCGCTGCCGTCGCTGTGCTTCACGGCCGCCGTAAGAGGCTGGGGAGAACCAGAGGAAGAGACGTTTTTTATGACAGACACTTTTCTTAAACAGCTTGTAGGAAGTCATTGCTCCAGTGTGGTGCCCTCTTACCTTTCCTGGAGTTAACGTTTTCAGTCCTTTGACGGAGATCTTGTCATCAGGCCGGATCTTGTCGTAATCTGATGGGTTGCTGAAGGTCAGTGGCAGCAGACCCTGCTTCTTCAGGTTGGTTTCTGAGGACAGAAGGGATAGAATGAATAGGAGAGAATGAATAGTATCAAAATAAAGGATTTTTTCCACAAGTAAAAACCACCATAAGCTCAAGAAAATGTAATAGAATTGTGCAAGTCAAATTAACAGGCCTTTTAAGACTCCTTTTCATACAACAGTGCCTTATCTTAAGCAGTACCGTGAATTCTAGCGAAGCTCTTGACGATGATGGCTCTTCCTCCCAGATGCCTGGGCTCCAGCGCAGCATGCTCTCTGCTGGAGCCCTCACCATAGTTGTCGTCTCCGACCACAACCCAGGAAACACCGTTGGCCTACACAAAAACAGGGTGGAAAGAGTATTAAGCCAGATTTAACTTGTGCAAGAGGCCAAGGAGAGACCTGCTATGGATATCGAACACAGGTTTTGATGATGAGCATTTGATCACCTGATGACTGCACCGCACAGCAACAGACGGATGTATGCGACTGTGTTTATGTTCTTTCACTTGCATTGTGAATAGAGTAACAGTTTGCTTTACATGGACTCTACTTCTATTTTGACCATCTATCATTTCTGAAAAGGAGACTGATAAGAGAGCGGGGGTCGCAGTGGACAGAAGTTTTGAAGTGGAGATGTGTTGGCCAGTTCATTTTAGAACGATAATGGTCCAAAAGAGGAAAGCAGTAAATCCTCATATTCCCTAAGAATGTAATGGTTGGAGTTTTGCTTGAAAATAACTTGAATGATCATGTGATTATCGGAATTGTTGCTGATTAATTTCCTGTCCATCGACTGATTGAATAATCAGAAAGAGAACAAAACAGGTCCCAATGAGGATTTATCCAGTGTTTCAGTTAGAGACAATTAAATTAAGATGTTAGCAAGTCTCAAGATTGACAAAAACAAAGCAAAGAAAAGAGACTGATTCTTTTTTTTATTATTTATAATCACAACAATGCTAAAGGTCAGACTGCCTGAGAAAAGTAAAGTACCTGCTCTACCAAAGAGCAGCTTTGGCCCAATAAAGCTCCACCCTTCTGCTGTCCTCACCTTGTAGTGACGGGCCACATCAGGGACTCCGCCGTAATCCCCCGTCAGGTGGTTCTTGATCTTGTTGATGGCATCATTCTCGCTGTTGACTGCACCGATCAGCATGTTGTTGGAGATGTTATCCAGGTGGCCGCGGAACTTTAGCCAAGGTCCAGCAGCACTGATGTGGTCGGTGGTGCATTTGCCCTTCACCTGCAGAAACAGAGAAGAGGAAATTTAAAAACATTTCTACTGTAAGCTGCAGCGAAAAACTATCCAGGACAAACAGGGGGGGGGTGTTGTTGTCTCAAAGACCTGACCTTGATGAGGACCTTCATGTCCTCCAGATCATTCCCACTCCACTTGTCAAATGGCTCCAGCAGCTGTAGACGGTTACTCTGAGGGCTGACGTCGACACTAAGGCTGCGGCCATCGGCGGGCGGGTGCTGGTAAGTGTCCTGGCCCGGATCAAAGTCCTTGACAGGAAGTTCGTCCCCATTGGGGGGCTCCAGCTTGAACTTCTCACCGTTGGGAGCTGTGAGGTAGTCTGTCTCTGGGTTGAAGTTTAGTGTGCCGGCGATTGCAAGGGCAGTGACGATCTGAGGAGGAAGAAGGGCATTTAGTTTCAAGATGTGAGCTTGAGGTTGAACATCCAGCAGTATGGATTAGTTTAGCGTGACTTTACCTCAGGGGAGGTAACAAAGGCATGTGTTGCAGGGTTAGCATCATTCCTGGCGGTGAAGTTTCTGTTGAATGAAGTGACTATTGTGTTCTTCTCTCCCTTTTTCACATCACGCCTGAATGCAAAAGCACACAATAGAGAAAACTACGCACAAATCCCCAATTAAATGAACTTTCTCGTTGCTGTAAGTCATGTCACAAACACTTTCAAAGTAATGGCGACACCAACCTGTCCCACTGTCCAATGCAGGGTCCACATGCATTAGCCAGGACCACGCCTCCAACATCACCAAGGATCTTCGACTAAAGGAGGACAGGAACACTTTTGAGCTTTTGTCACATCACTCAGAGCTAAATCCTCATTATGAGAGACGTGCAACCAGCCTCTTTCTTTATGCACAAACACTCACATATCCATCTCTTTCGATGGTGGCACGAATCTGCTCAGAGCCGGGGGTGACTGTAAACTGAGCTTTGCACTTCAGGCCTTTATCCAATGCCTGCTTGGCCACAGACGCTGCACGGCCCATGTCCTCGTAGCTTGAGTTGGTACAGCTGCCAATCAGGCCTAAAGGGAAGAAGAGGAGCAAATCTCAGATTGTCCCACTGAATACAAGCTGCTGCTCATTCTGAAATATACATAGCAGGACTATGATTAAAGCTGTGCCGCTCATCCATCCCTGGTCAGCTCTTACCAACTTTCACCTCCAGCGGCCAGCCGTTCTTCTCAGCAACAGCACCTACTTCAGACACTGGGTGAGCCAGGTCAGGGGTAAAGGGTCCGTTGATGTGGGGCTTCAGCTGGAGAAAGAAACAAGACAACGTTCAAGGAATTCTGTTACTCACAAATAAGCCAAACTCTGTAACTGAAGTAAACCACTTTGTGAGTCATGTTTAATTAGAGATGTATAAGAGAATCCTGACAGCATTCTGAGATTGTTTGAGAGTAATAAATGAGAGGAAGCTGGAGTGGTCAGCCGTGTTATTATCATGACGTCTCCAGCACAGGAGAGCAGCCTCTCTGCTGCACTGTTAGCTCCTGGGAAAGCTGTCCAAGCCACGACTATAAATATATTATCTATTGCAAATTCCCTCCTGAATTTTCTGTAGAAAGTTCAGGTTCTCCCTCTGGGCCACCCCTCATAAATCACCAAATCAGTTTTAAATGATCCCTTGCCTTGTTTCATGTCATCCTTTCCTCTACCTCCTATAGCTGTCCACTTTGAGCTATCCAAAAGAAGGCAGACACACAGAAAGATCACTTTAAAACTGATAGACCTCATCCAGATTGAGTTCAATGAGCTCGTCGTACTCGCAGCCTTCATCTGGTACCAGCAGGCCAGAGTATTCATCAGCCAGGGCAGAGATCTCTGAAAAGAAAACAAGAGGATGAGCGTTGAGATGCTCTCAAAAGACCGCAAACTTTCATCTATAACGTGTGAGTTTCTATGAAAACTGCCACTAACACATATAGTTTATTATGCTATTATACCTCTCTGACATTACAGACATTACTTTAAACATTACACGTAAACACAACCTTTAAGTGTTTATTGTTTCAGTTTCCCTCCTCTCGGTCACTAAACTCTCTAAATGATATGTCATTGTGAAGGACAACACTCTTGACTTACGCCCACGTCCAGTCTTCTCCAGGTATGTCCTCATGCGGTGGTTGTAGGGGAACACGGAGGTCGTGGCTCCAATCTCTGCTCCCATGTTGCAAATGGTTGCCATTCCTGCACAATATCACATGACAAAAAGACAGATGACCATATGAGCAAACAGCTGAGAATAAAAAATGTATTATTATTGTCATTATTATCATTATTATTTACTAACCTGTGCAGGAAATCGAGTCAACTCCTGGCCCGTGGTACTCTACAATGGCTCCAGTGCCTCCCTTTACTGTCAGGATGCCGGCCACCTTCAGGATGACATCCTTAGGAGACGTCCAGCCTGAGAGGGTGCCTGTCAGCTTCACACCAATCACCTTAGAGGACGAGGAAACAAACAACTACTGTTATTGTGGATAAAGGAAAAAATGGGAAAACTTACAATAGAGGAGACAGTAAAAAGTGCAGGAACACAAAGACAACAGAATGTGGGCAAAATGTTGTATTCTGGTAACCTTGGGACACTTGAGCTCCCAGGGGATTCCTGCCATGACATCAACAGCATCTGCTCCTCCAACCCCAATGCAGATGGCACCAAGCCCGCCACCGTTTGGTGTGTGGGAGTCTGTGCCAATTAGCATCACTCCTGGGTAGGCGTAGTTCTCCAAGATGATCTGTTTGTGTGCGAAATATAAACGTTAGCATGCTGAAATTACAGTGGCTTTAATGATTGTCATTTTGAGGCACTGCATCCAAACTTTCAGAGATAAAACCTGATGGATGATTCCAGAGCCTGGTTTCCAGAAGCCAACTCCGTATTTTGCTGCAGCGCTCGCCAGGAAGTTGTAGACCTCCTGGTTGACTTCCTAGAATGGGAACCACAATAACAATGAATGCCAACACGTCATTACGACTTTACTTTTGTGAGATTAGAATAATTACGATAAACAAATACAATCCCTTACCTTGGCTCTGGCCAGATCCTTGACTCCTCCAGTCTGGGCCTCGATCAGGTGATCACAGTGGATGGTGGAGGGCACAGCCACCCTTGGCAGGCCGCTGCTGATGAACTGTAGCATCGCCATCTGGGCCGTAGCATCCTGCATGGCCACGCGGTCGGGACGCAGCCGCAAGTAAGTGCGACCGCGGTCGATGTCCTGGTTGTGGGGGTCATCGAGGTGGCCGTACACGATCTTCTCTGAAAGGGTGAGGGGCCGGTTGAGTCTGAAAATAAAAGTTTTGTTGTATTAGGTCGCTGCCATATGAGAGGAAGTTTGATCAGGGAAACAGCAGGACATGTAGAAAGGTACATTATAAAAATAACCATTAAAGGCAGCTGAATGATCTTAGCGTTTTCACATCTAACGGTAAATCTACTGAAAGGGTCGCCTCATACAAGTACTTGGGTATATGGTTAGAGGACAAACTTTCATTTGACATACTGTACATACACCGCAAAACCTAGGCAGGAAACTTAAAATTAAGATTGGCTTTTATCTTAGAAATAAATCTTGTTTTACTTTCAGTGCCAAGAAAAAAACTTGTGGAAGCTTCCTTTCTGTCTGTAATTGATTACGGTGACATTTGTACATGTTTGCATCCTCATCCACTTAACGTAGCCTTGATTCAGTTCACCATTTATCTTTATGATTCATTACAAACGGAAAGTCCCTCACTCATCACTGCACTCTGTATGATTTGGTGGGCTGGATGTCATTGACCACTCGCAGACAACAGCACTGGTACATTTTTATCTATGAAATTAATACTGGGTAAACTTCCAGCCTATCTTTGTACCTTTCTATGTGTTAGTTCTGGTTGTTACCAGCTATGTTCTGCTTTTCAATCTACCTCAAGTTTCGACAAATCTGGGCAAAATTGCCTTCGCCTATAATGCAACATGAGCATGGAACAATTTACAAAAGGATCTCAAATTAAGTTCGCTTGTATCAACTGACAGACAGTCAGTCAAAACCTGCACATTTCTCCATCACCACAGAAGACTGTGGTGATGGAGAAATGTGCAGGTTTTTTCTTGAGAGGACGCTATGTACGAATAGTCTACGTTGTTTTATTGTGGATTTTTGTATAACATGTTGTAATTGTTGCATTTTAATGTGTGTGATTGGCCGCTACCTTGACCAGGTCTCTGTTGTAAAAGAGATTTTTAATCTCAACCAGACTTCCTGCTTAAATAAAGGTTGAAGCAAAAAGAAAAAAGAATTAAAGAAAAACTGAAATACTATGAGTATAAACATTTTTGTGTTTTTTTTTTACATATTAATAATGTTATAAGATTATGGTATTATGTTGTAGTTTGATCCAAAGAAAGTATTGTGATTTTCCTCTTCTGGTTTAGTAAGATATTATACTTTATACATCAAAAAGTCTCTCCTCATCTCACAGTCCAGTAAAATGACTGTTTCTCCCCTGATCCTTTCATTATGTCATCTCATAATTAATAGTTTATGCCAGTCTAAACCTCAGGAGTAAATACAGTGTTGAATCAACAGAAGTCATAGTTCTGCACATCCACCATAAAGCTACGTCTCCTTCGTATATACTGTAAACACAGCCTCAAAAGAACAACTATTTTTAAGAGATACACGGTCAGACAAGCACCGTGTCTCAGGCTGACTAGAGTTGGTACCAATATGATTAAAAAAAGACTGTGGTAAACAAGCACAAGAAATCAAACATTCAAACAGACATGGACACATTTGAGGAGGTTTGAGCTAGTGCAAATACAGAGCAGACAAGGAGCACACTGACCTTTTTCGCACAATGTCTATGCTGGATTGGAGCCTCTCATAGTTGACGAAGGAGGTGGGCTCAAAGTGACTCATAGACACTTTGGCCTTGGCTCTGTAAGCTGCTGATACATGCAGGCGCCGTGCACCATGACCCAAGGCCAGCTGGAGACAACAACAGAATAAACATGGACATTAGCATATGATCAGCCCTCAACTAAAAAAAAAATGCGTGTACTCTTCAATTCTTCATTTGACGTCTTCTTTGAGATAATGTTGTGCATAAAATCTTATTGACAGGGGGAAATGATTGGAAGGCAGCGTGTGAATGCCTTGCTGCTTTACAGATGACTCTCAAGCATCAGATAACAGAGTGATACCAGGTGAATGTTCTCAACCTGTGGAGACCAGACACTGGTTTCCAGTCCCTTAAAGTATATTAAGACGTTTTTCCTGCCGGCTTTTCACCTTCCAGATCAAACAGTGTTTGGGACGGGATTTACATGGTGTAGTGTTCCCATTAGATGAGGTAACAAGAGGACAAGTGCCAAAACAACTTCCTGGAACCAATTGTTGACATTTGATACTGAGTAACTACCAGGAGAAAACTGCATTTATAGGCAGCTCTAGTGTGGACATGTTTTAGTGAAGCCAAATCACCAGATAAGAGAAATAACGTTCAGTAAACTCCTTCCAAATAGATAAATAACTAAGAAATCAAAGAAGAGCCACAAATAACAACAACCATCTTTTTGAGCGTTATATTGGAGGGAAAAAAATCCCCTCAGAACTTATCTGACAACATACATACCAATATTTACCGATCTGTCTGTGAAATATGTGTTATTTAAAATGGATGGGTATCAAGAACCGGCTCCACATTAAGTAGGATCTAAACAGTGGAGCTGTTCATTCATGAACATTAATCAGGAACCAATAAGGTGATCAATAGAAAATTTGAACAATAAAAAGAATTGATAATGGCTTTGGTATCAATATAATTTCATTAATTCCCATCCCTACCTGGTGATCCTTTATTCCAGGTCACCTTTAAACATGATGACTGCAACCTGCTGTTATTAGACACATGACACACGTCCTGTTTCAAACTCTTACCTTCTCTTGGAGTAACCAAAAGAATGGGATAGAATGTGTTTACTGTATTTATTGCTGTGATTTAACAAACACGTTTTCTGTTCATTCACTTTCACGCTGCTCGCCTTTGAGCATGTTGGTAGTTCTAACCTTGGTTAACCTTGCTATTAGACACCAAAGCTCAATTTATGAAGCTAAACCAGCTATGTCCATTAAGAGCTGAGGATATCAATAACGGGTTGTTGTAAACGGAAACATTAGTCGTGTTTTATTAAGCCAGAGACACCTAGATGTAACGCTTTCTGTGCAGTCAGGACACGATGACCTGGGTAGCAAGCCAGTGACTGTTTCACAGCTTATCTTTCCCCAGCAACAGCTTTTAGATATTCAATTGAATTAGGTTGGTGTTACATTGAATTTATAGTAAGTGTTATCCTTTACTAGCTCATATATATGTTGGAATTAGCTAATTTCGCCTCTTACCTGGAGCCGGGTGGCGAAGAGACAGTAGGTTGCCATTTTGTTCACTGACAAAGATGTGACGATCGATACTGACGTCACACATTTATAAACCGAGGTCTCGCTGGTCCTTTAAGGACAAAATGTTTACAGTAGTTCATTTTGTAATTAGATTGTTTATAAAAACGTGCTATAGGCTTAAATGTAGCAATTACATTTTTCATTTTCTTCTGTATTTAAAGAATTGAGAATTGCAATGCTGAATATGTAAGATGGACATTTGATTGTTTCTTGGTTTTTATGAAACTGAAAGGATGGCAACTTTATTTGATTTTTTTTCTTTTTTATAAATTTTTTATTGAGATATGTTCCGAACGCAGCCACAGTTTATAATGAAATAATTACTATATTGTCTATTTTGAACATTAAAAAAAAAACAATTCAGGATGGAAAATTGAGCGAGATACATTTAATAATCGTTTTCTGTTTTTGATTCTCTTGAAACGCTAGGTGGCAGTAGCGCAAAACTCTTCCACAAATTATATAGGTCAAAGGTCAAAGTTCAAGCAACTGAGCACCGGCCTGGTTACGTTAGCCAACGATGGCTAAACATCATCCAGATTTGATCTTTTGCCGAAAACAAGCCGGAGTCGGTATGTTTTAACCAATTTCTTATTATGATTAATCTAATATTGTTATTTTTGCCCGCCGCTGGATTTTGTTTATTGTAGTTTCGCTCGAGATAATGTTAGCCGACATGCTAATGTTAACAGCATGGACTTCATTGAAAGTCTGTTAGCCATGGGGTTAGCTTAGACATGTCCACAAATCTAAGTAAAACCTTTACAAGTATGCTGAATATAATTTAGTGTATTTGACATTTTGCTGTAAGTATGAGTCAGGTGAGGGTTATTCACTCTGAGCCAGAAAAACCGTATGAATTAGCTAAACTTGACCACACTGACTTGCTTTGTTTTCATTCCTCAGCTATCGGGAGACTCTGCGAGAAATGTAAGTGTTTCTTTTTACGACTTATGCCACAAATTTAATATTTTAACTGCTGCTGTTCCTCTAAGCTTAAAGTAATTATATTACTAAAATTTGCTGTCATAACTCTTATTACACAGCCACCATTGGTGTTGTGATGCAGGGATTTAGTATTTGGTTTTCTGAATCTAAACTGATGAACGTGTTGATAGTATAATTAAAGATACAATATGTCTGCTATGAATTGCAGCATCACATACACACTATGTATAGTACTTTTTTTTACATAGACACTGATAAAAGCAAGCAGCTCAAAGATATTGCATTGAGTTTAGGATATTTTTAATAGTCATCTGTTCTCATAACATAAACTTTATTACTTAAATTATCAATCTAATGCTTAATGGAATCATAAATCTAAAAGTTTGTGGCTGCTGCACATTGACAAACTCCTTAACAAGGACTTTTGTTGTCCAATGTGACATGGTAGGAACTAATGTTTCAAGCTCAAAATAATCCAGGTTGCAGTTGTGAAAGACTTAAATATTGTTTCTGTGTTCATTGATTTGCTGTAGTTTTTCAATTGTGAAACCTGTGTTAGACTGCTATACAAACAGATTATTCTCAATCCTCTCGTCCGCTCTTTCTTCTCTCAGGTGATGGGAAATGTGTCATCTGCGATTCCTATGTGAGGCCATGCACGTTGGTGCGCATCTGCGATGAGTGCAACTATGGCTCCTATCAGGGACGTTGTGTCATCTGCGGAGGACCCGGAGTATCTGATGCCTACTACTGTAAAGAGTGCACCATCCAGGAGAAAGATGTAAGTATTCTTAAGGGCATGCAACTTCTTTTTATCTATCACTGAGCACTGGGGTAACTAAACAGAAGAGACACTGCAATTAACCAGCCATGATTATGTGTTTTTGTTATTTTGCACTCTGATTTCCCAAATGCAGAAGAAATAAACAGCACTTTTTTACAATTTAAACTGAACCTTACTGTACATACAAGAACTGTCTAGCTCCTTGTTTTTTAATCAGAGTTCTTCCTCTCCTCTCTGTTTCACAGCGAGACGGCTGTCCGAAGATTGTGAATTTGGGCAGCTCTAAAACAGATCTGTTTTATGAAAGGAAGAAGTATGGTTTCAAGAAGAGGTGAAGACACTATGGCCCAGTCCTTGTTTAGTGTTTCAGCTCCTGCAGATCTTTTTTTGTTGTTTTTTTTGTTTTTGTTTTTTTGAAACTTCAAAAAAAAATTGATTTTTGACTTGTCAATAAAGATCTCTTTTATAGTTCTTTCCTGTCTTCATGTCTGTTTTGAATGTTAAAATACTCAAGAACATTAATGGCTTATAACGGAGCGTTGAAACTTAAGTGTCACAACTAAAAAACATTCATCATTGTCCAACAACAAAAAACAAAAACATCGCTTGATTTCCAAGCTAACAACTAAAGATATTTTACTTCTTAACCAGGTTTCATCCACAGGGAGTTTGTTTCTTACATTTTTTTGTCATCTTACTGCAAGGATAACTGAAAATAATCTATTATTTTACCCATATTGATTTGCACTTTAATTACATTATTTGTTTCCTTTAAAGGTAATGAGCAGCATCACACTAACTATCTAAACTTCCTCTGACAGATGAGGAGTCTTTATTCCTATCACACCAGCAGTGTGTTGGGAATAAAAGGTGAGAGTGTTCTGCTGGTACATATGGGCCTGTAACCTGCTGCTGCTCTCCACACGTCACATCAAACCACTTGAAGAGATCCTGGTGCATTGCATCACCTGGATTATATTTGTTTATGATTTTAGAGGGTTGTTTTTCTTCTATTAAAAGGATAAAACACAAGTAAAATATGTGTTGAGAATCACAAAACTGAATTCACATTTAGGGTAAATAAGGGCCACTTGTGTTGCTGCAGGTCCAGTCTAATCAGCTGGGGAGGGGCTGAGGGAAGCTCAGGGGACAGTTTGATGGACTTACCAGTAAGATGTGATTTTGTTTTAACAATTCATTGATTTGTACTTTATTATATTGCTTTGTTTAGCTGATATGACTGTTTTACCTGTTTAAAATACACAGGATTTGCCTGCTTCATTCATAGTTCCTTTAAGGATATGTACAACACCATAACAACCATCACATGGTGACCAGCGGATGCTGGCACTGCAGGTAAGTTTTTACCCCAGTAATAACTGAGGTCCTGTTAGCATCCTACAGCCCATCTTAAATCACAGGACACATGACACATTCTGCCATTATGGAGGCAACCGTCAGCTCAGAGATGGTAAATGCTTACATTTATGACATCTTTACAACCGTTCAAAAATTTGACCTGCAGTCCGTTTCTAATGTGCTATGATAATAAATGTAAAATAGAGGGGCGAAATGTTCTCTGGCACACTCGGGAGGAAGGAAAACATCAATTTGAAAATTAGAAGACCGCTGAGTCACAGTGAGTCTCTAGAACTGCCTCACTCTGACACGGCCACATTTCTTCCATTCAACAAATACAAATCTCTACTGTTCTCACATCAGTTGTGCGCTGGGAAATCGGCTGATGAAATTACAAAGCAATACAATGGTTACATTTCATTTAACGAAACTCTATTTAATCAATGTGTTGAATTTTTCAGCATGCTTTAAGGTTTAACAACCCTGACTTTAAGTTTTAGTGCTTGTACCGTAGCCCTATAAACTCACTTTGTATTTACTAAAGTTACATTTGGTAAAAAATAGACAGTGGAAAGTGAGAAATTATCATAAAATTGTCTGCATCCTATCCCAGCAGACATTGGGTGAAAGGTGTGTCACATCTCTATATTTATGTGGGAAATGTAGATCTGAGCAGCAGTTTCTTTAGATGGATATAGGTCATCTTAATGACCTGCCCACTGTTGGAATATAAAGAAATGTCTACATAGGAAAGAACTCAAAGGCACAGACTTCCTCAATAAGGCTTTATTTATTCTTACTGTATATACAATACACAGAAGGTAGCCACACTCAAAACTCCATGTTTCTTAACAAAGACATACAAAGATGGAACCAGGAGGGCTAAAAACAAACCTCAGTTAACAAAATGACCCGTTGAAGATAAAACACTCACTCTCTCACGACCACAGAAAGCTTCATAAATTTATTAAAATGAGTCAGGAAGCTCATCATTCATGTGTAGAATATAGAATCCAAATTTAAATGTAAAAATGACACTACAGACTTTATAATGTAGATTCTGATTTAAGTCAATCATCCTGAGAGCAACACATTTTCCACAAGACTAATGTGGCAATCCTGACTTTAGGTTTTACAGCACAAGATTGAACTTGACTGTTATTATGAAGAAAAAAAAAACAATGTAAGACCAGAGAGAGCTGCATTTATGGTAGTTTATGTTAAAAAAAATGACCTGCATTATTTTAAACTTCAAGTATTTTCTATGCGAACAACTTTTTTCAAACATGGAAACCCCTTTCCATAAAAAAACCCAAAAAAAAACCATAATATTGACTTTATTGTCCTAAAGTCGTCATGTCTACGGATGGAAGCAAAGCAGCAAAAGAAAAATTACACTTGCCACTTTTTGTCTGAATGAGGGAGTAAAATAATACTGGCTTTAAGTCACAACTTTCATTTGAGATTTTATGTTACACAATATGCTTCCTTAAAACTGGTGCTGTAGACTGTGCATTGCATTGAAATGGCTTTAAGATTTCTTGGGCTTCCTTGTTGAGGAAAGATGTCACAGTAGAGTCTGCATCCACTGAGACTTGGGTAATGAAATGTAACAAACACATCAAACTACACGTCCTGAAAACTCAAGAGTTGATACAATCAAATCTGCATAGCTACTTTTACTATTTATTTCAAGCACTATATTGTCAATAATTGAATGTATGAGCTCGATAGATCAGCAGACAACATGCTACACATTGGTCTCACAGCTGATGTGAGCAGTGTATGTTTATAAGCTACAACTGGAAGTCGTGTTAGCATCCCTAAGCCTTAAGACACACAACTAAGAGAGATGGTAATAATCGATTTAGGAAATTTATAATTTAATTCCCTGATATCTATCCAAAATCCTAACAGCTGTTCAAAAACTTAACTTCCACTGTGTCTGAGTTTGAATGTTAGGCTTACAACTATTTACAGTACATGCATCAGTGGATTCAACACAATTTTGAAGAGTCACTGACAGAAATTGAAGAGTCGACATTGTCCACCTTGCAGAAGGACAAACAGACGTCCTACTCAGTGTCAAAAACAGCACGACAGACAGTGAGACACACATTGAAACGTTGAGAATAGAGTGTTTTTGTACAGCTCTAGGCTGCTGGTAAGGAGTACCGGTACATGAAGAGAAGTGAACATGGCTGTTCTGAGGCCACGTCACTGCAGTTCCCTGAAGAAGCTAAAATGACTGGAAATACCAGTCAAAGGTTTTAGTGGGCAAAGGAAAGCCCAGACACATAATCTGCCATGTAGTAATATAAATTTGAAGAAAAACAAACAAAAAACTTTTTTTCTGAATGCAATAAAATGTTGAAAAGAACTGAACGCAACCCGCTAATCAGTTTATTTCTATTATGATAATGACTAACAATTAAGTCTAAACAATTTTTTTAAAAATGGAAATAATACCCACCGTGTCTCCAAAATAAACACCATGAACAATCTCATTCGGCCAAAACAGAAAAGGACACCTAATAAAAGAGGTGCACTGAAGAAGCACTTGAATATCCTCGCACACCCATCTCACACACATGGATGGTCAATAGAATTCTTTCTTTTTTCTTTTTTTTTTTTAAAGAAAAGAAAAATGTCAGATACCAGGTTTTTACATGCCATTGCATCTCCATGGCAACATAAGTCACGCCCCCCCACACACGCTCTCCTCCTCTTCTTTGTCTGATCGACTCTACTGTTCTCGCAAACCATCTCCAATTGGTTTGATTTATTTATCCATCAGGAAACTAAAGGAATAAATAAAACTGTTGTCTATTGGTCTTCTGGCACCTCACTTGAAAGAGAAGAGAAGGAGGAGGGAGATGAGGGAGAAAGGTCAACATTAAACATTGTGAACAAGATAACATGGTTTTGTTCTTTATAGATAAGCTCCGGTGTAGAATGTGGGTAAATCAGCGAATCAAAAGGCTGAAGTAAAAACTGATCATGTTTTTAGTAAAATGTCTGACTTGAAGGTTTCGTAAGGCGTCACTGTAAAGCTTCTTTGTACATCTGTTCATATGAGTGCAGCTGATGTTCCTTACATACAAGGTGAGCAGGCATAGAGCCCACATTTTATCCATTCATACAAGACTGTTGTGTCTGGTCCAGCTCTGCTCGGGAGCCAACCCTATTTTTTTTTTTTCAATCGACTGCCAACTCAGATTTAACCCAAATGACTGTGTTTGTCTTAAAGGGGCATTTCTCTCCCTCTTCCCCTTAAGCTAACTCCCCCCATAACACAACACTGTCTTACCATCAGTACAGTGGATCTGGTATCTGTCCAGAAAACTATGTCTCTAACCTGAAGTGTGAAGAACAAACTGACTGATACTGTGCTGTCTGCTGTATGGATGTCCATTTACAGTTTCATGTGTCTGCTTTTCATGGTCCCTTACAGTGGTCCAAATTTGGCTTCGTAGTGACCCACGACGTTCTTGAAGCGGCCGCACTCCTTCCGTAGCTCGGCAACCTCTGACCGCAGCGCTGCGTTCTCACGCTCCAGGAAGGCTGCTCGGACGGTGATCTGGTTCTCCTTTAACCTGCGGGCGTCACGTGAGCGTTTGGCAGCCAGGTTGTTCTTCTTCCTCCTCTGCCAGTACTTGTCATCCTGAGGAGGTGGAGAGGGAAGAAGGAGCAGGGTCGGACTTAGTCGATGGAACTCAGTACGAGACTCTCACAGACAGCTTGGTGAATAAGGTAACCTGGTTTGACAGCTTTATGCATCTTCTTGCGAGCACATAACCCAAAATTGAACTTTGCAAAATGTATAATCTGGCTGACAGCCAGGCTCCATTTAAACAAAACTTGTGTTCTCAGACAGAACGGGGAGGAAGGAAAACATCAATTTGAAAATTGAAGACTGCTGAGTCACTGAGAGTCTGCAGAACTGCTTCACTGTGACATGATCAGATTTCCACCACGCAACTCTAATGCAAGTCTCCACTGCTCTTACAGCAGCGGTGCAATAGGAAGTCAATGAAATTCTAAACCAAAAAAATAGTTACATTCCATTTCTTTAAGGACACAATATTTTATGACATCATCATATTTCTCTGATTTTTTCCCCGCATGCTTTAAGGTATGTAAACAACCCCTATTCTTAGAGCATATTGCTTTTAACATGCCCCTATAAACATCCTCACTTTGTAGTGAGGAACGTTGCATCATTTAGTAAATATAGGTGCCATGGATTAAATTATGATAAAATACTCAAAGTGTCAGATGAGACCATTTCAGTTACCCTCAACATGGCTGGCTAACACTGTAAGAAGTGGGACACGTTTCTCTTTTTTTGAGTCATGGCGTTAAGCTAAACTAGATAACAAAAATCACATATTAGCATAAACGCAGGCCACCATCACACAGCACCTTTGGTTCTTCCAACATAATGCTGTGCAGCTGTTTAAGAAGTGAAGCTTATTCTGATGTTCACATTTATTTTTATTTTTTTTAACTTAAAGTGTACAACTCTCAATATGGAAGCCCTGCTTCATGCATGTTTGTCTGTCTTTTGTGGTGTTTTCCTTAAAATAACCTATCCACAAATACAGGGAAACAAACTGCTGGACTGTTGAGGCTCATATTCTCCCTGCATACCTTCTGTTCCTCAGGAACGAACACCTTCTTGGCCTTTTTGATCATAGGTTGTGGCTTCAGCTCATCCTCGCTGAACTTGTGTTTGCGGGGGTTGAAAAGCTCCCCTCCAGGCACACTGGACAGGACCAGGTCAGTGGGATCTGGCTCATAGTTGATATCGACTTCAATCTCATCTGGGCTGATGGGCTCGGGGGTCGCTCTGTCCGGAGCAGTAGTTACCTCTGAGGAGGAGAATGAGAACTGAAGGTCAGTGATGTCACTGTTGACACCATTGAAAGCATGATTTTTTTTTAATATTATCAATATCTGCGTCATTTCCACCTTAACACAAAGGAGAGAATTCAAATCACTCCAGATATGACTGGTGTGTAAGCTGCTCTCTGTCATTTCACGAAGAATTTACCATCTTCTACACATCTGGTATTTGTCAAATTAAGAAATAGTGCCGGTTTACAGGTAACATGCACCAAGACTACATCTATTTCTTTTCTTGTATTCAGGATGGGTGAATGTTCTGACATGTTAAAATGCACCAACTGCTGATAATCCCTTAGATAACTTTACTATCTCTGTTCTGCGAGGTCACAAGCATCTATTTCTGTTGTCCCATCAACCATTTCCACTCCTGGCTTCTTTCAGGATAGACTGACATTCTGCAATCACTCCAGTCAAATAAATGCACATAATTGTAATATGGAAGCGCAGGGATTTTTGAGGCAGCTGACATTCAACAGGTGTGATATGAAAACAAACAAAAGGGCAAAAGAGAGTGTTGAGGGCCTCTTTCACCGGTTCTAGCATATCTGCCATATTTGGCACCTTCAGGTCGTTAACTACGGCCCCCATTCCAAAAACAAATACTAAGGATTTTAACTTGAGTGATCTCGCCCCACCTGAAAATCTGGTTTTCTGCCATGTAAAACACAGCAAGATTTTAGTGAAGCCTACAGCCCTCTAGTTTCTGCTCGTCTACTCACCTGCAGTAATGTCACAGATGATGTCAGACTCGCTCTTGGTGATGATCACCACTTCTTCATTACACTTGTCCAAATCCTGAATGGGCAGCAGGGCCACACTTGATGACTTGGCGACTTTTGCCTGTCCAGCCTTCAGATTCTCCGTTTTCACGTCATTTCCTTCTGGGCTGCCTTTTGGGGAGTCCTCATCAGACAGGTTGGGGATGCCATTCTCCATGAGGAATTCCTCGAGGTCCATGTACTCCAGGTGGAAGTTTTCACCGTCATAGGGGATGGTTTTCTCCCAGATAGCAGGGGTCAGGGCGGCTGAAGGACCCATATCGCTACCTCCTCCACCCAGGTCAACATTATCTCCCAAGCACAGCTTTTCCTTGTCGGTGTCTGAAACACATTTAAGACACACATATGTAGAAAGAGAGTTTTCCAAGAAATTGGTGACAAACATTTACACCCAATCTAAAGAGGGTCTACAGGAAAAACTATGAAGTAAAGCACAACTGACAATTCACTGTTTTTAAACAAAGACATGTTTTGTCTTTCTCTCCAAAGAAACTCCATCTAGAAATGTCCCTCAGGCTCCAAACACACCTGTAAAAAGTACCAGCCACAAAATTCCACAGCTGCTATAGGTGAAAAATGCAGTTCTAAACCGACAGCTTACAGAACTACAGAACAGTCAGGCAATATTTGATAATGTCCATCAGTATGTCTGGATGTCAGAGTCACAATGTTAGTCACACTAAAAAACACATTTGATAAGGCCAATGTAAAGAAGTCCTCCCTATACGATTACATTTACAACTGAGTCTTCCTGAGACAAACATAAACATAAACAACACGTATACAGAGATTATTATAACAATCTAAACTGCTGTAAACAATCTACACATTCAGGCTGGTCCTCAGATTCACCCAGTTTTATAACCATACTGTACTGTGTCCTGGACAGCACAGAAAGTATCAATTATGAATGCAAGTAAAGGGCCTACAGCCACAGTGAAACCACTAAAAGCATACAGAAAGCATGCTGTAAAAGTTGGCTAGCATAGCACAGACTTTGACATATGGCACTTTTTTTTACATCTATATGTAACTTCCTCTATTTCTGTCAATAAAATACTACATCATTGTGAGTAGAAGGGAACTTTCCGTCAACAAAACTGCAGAAAAAGAGAAGTCAGGTGAGACTAGCGCGAAAGAAGCTCGAGGCAAGCTAATTACTCTGAGCAATGTTGACATTTCAAAGTGCCTTACGTTCAGTATTTTAACATTAAAGCCGTAGACTATTTAAAAAGTGTCCCGTTTAATACAAAACGAGTTTTACCGAACAAAATGAAAAACCATTTCATATTAGTTTTAGATTTAATGCATACATTAAAACGTCATATGAGGTTTCCCTGCAGATGTCGCCATTTTTGTGTCGAATGCTTCGAAACCACGAGCCACTTAGCTACAACACTATTGCCCTCAGAAAAAGCTTCGTTTCCCCCATCGATAGATGGATCACAGACTCAACAGAGCAGAGAAATGTATGCAGAAGTTCACCTTAGTGTGGTTTCACACAGCCAAAACCAAAGCATCGTTTGTTTTTCAGGTGTTTTCGACTGAGTTACTTTTTGACCAGCATTGAAACACTGCTTCATCTCAGTCAATTCTACTGCACGTACCGTCGTCGCCGTCCAGAATATTCGGCGGAGGCATTTCCATTATTTTCTTCAAAACCACCGGGAATGAACCAGTGGCCCCAGGGGCCGTTCCCAGTGTAATGAGGATCGGGTCTCCCGACATTTTCCCCTTGTTGTTAGCGATGTCCACGTTGTAGCAGACAGCTGTCCCGTTTGCTCGATAACGATAACAACCGAGCCGGCTTCAAAGGCTTCCTCTACCGATTTAAATCCACGCTTAATGTAACAACGACCGTCAAAACATTCCCTTCGACTTTTTTTCGATGACCCACTTCCCCTGATAATTACGTAGTCAAGGGGTTTTGTAGCTAAGAACACACCGTATCCCCTCGCCAAAATCTCCACCCAGTTTGTGTTGATTGGCGGGCCGGTGGTCTGTCTTAGTGATGATAGTGTAAAATGTTGAAGAAGGGCGGGGATTCTAGCAAGGTACCAATGGGAGTAGTCACCTCGCATCTAGCGGAGTTCTAATTGGTTGACCGAGTTATATATGTTGCCGTAAATGCCAGAGAGATGTAACATAACAAAAACATGTCAAAAGCTATAAAATTTTTACCTCACGTGTACAACTATTCAATCTGACAACAGAGTGCACGACGCGAGTCCCCATTTTTATCTTGGAACGTCATTCACTAGTCAAGTCTTGGCAAAGCGTTTACCCGAGGCCTTTAACATATGGTCAGTGTATGTCTTACAGCTGCTTCCCCAACTCCCCTCCACTCACGTGCAAACACACGTGCATCGGCTGCTCTTACATACCATGGAGTGGCGGTATGTCTAAGCACACTCACCCTTTCCCCTTCTTCCGACATTAGTAAAGTGCTTGCAGTGCAACAAAATCTTGTTGTGTATTAAGTATTAATTTGTATTCCCAAGAACGTATCACAAAGTTAACCCTACTCAGAAAAACCCTATTCAAGAAAACAAAATGTGCTTCCAAACAAAACAAGATGTATGTGTATTTAAACAAACGAGGTTCTAATGCAAAGACGTCCATCATGTTCAATGTTCTCTCCAGTGGTTGTTTTGTTTTAGTGACTAAATTGGACCAGTCTGCAAAAGGCAGCTCTGCACACCATGATGCATCCCATCCAACCCAAGGTTTTTACAGAGGTGATGGAAGGAGCGGGTGTTTTCTTCTCATGTTGCTTGCATGTGTCACATGGAATCTGTTTTTGGCACAACATTATGAGGAGAGACATAACCGTCAAGGTCAGCAGCTGTAGGAACCGCACACGAGCCAGTGTTGGGCTCAAACTGAACACCACCGTCTACATCACCATATGAAGTACCACAGTGCGTAATTTAAAACATCTGGCATTAAACTAATGAAAGACATTACTACAGGAGTATTATCTTTATATAAGTGAAAACCTAGGATTTAATGGCATTTTACAATTCCTTAATCAAATCAAATGATGGAGATTAGACCTTTTCATGACCTGAAGTACCATCCATTAAACTACTTGTTGTCTTGGGATGCTAAATGATGATCACCTGTATGCACAGTCAAGTAACAACCTCCTGCTTATGTGTCCAGTGCACATCTCCAAATAATTCCATACCTCAGTCAACATCACAAAAATAAAATAACTTATTCAACAAGCTGCACTATTTAACAATTGGCGACCTGTTGACTATGCTCTGAACCAGTAAGGGCAGCACACAAGAAATTGCTGGCACAGTAGTTTGGGCCACCTAGAGAAAGAGGTTTCAGGCCCTGAGCGTGGGGGAACCTAGCAGAGGTCACTGGTGGTGAGTGATGCAACAATGGCTACTAAAACTGGGGCTAGGTTCACAGGCAAAGGAACTGGAACAGCCTCTTATACTATAGGCTCAGACGGGAGTTTTGGGGGGATTTCATCACGTCAGTCAGAGAAGACCTCTGGTCTGGGACCTCGGTCAGTACCAATATTCAGCACCAATTATTTGGTAATATGAGGTGTTTCAGATCCAGTTTTAAACATACCTAACTCCCCCAACTGCCTTGATTAAAAGCAAAAAATAATTGACATTTAGGAGCGTCTCTCCAATCATATTTTATCCAAACTCATTAAGCCTTCTGCATTTGTTTTTTGTATTGCAGTAATTTTTTACGAACATCATCGGCTAAGTTTCTCCTTAAAACTGGTAAGGGTTTTAAAACTCCTGTAGTCTGACTCTGGTTTTAAGTGGACCAGGACCCAGAACAGCCTCATAGACCAACGGAGACCAGTCTGACGTTTCTGACGTGTTATTTCTTTTTTTTTTACAAATCGCTACTCGACTCATGAACAAAACGTGAAACTAGACGCCAACGCTGCATGCCTCAATTGCATGCAGAACTCATACGATTTAAAATCACTTGCTGGAGCAGCGCCATACCGCTTTTGTTCAATCAGTGTAAACAAACAAAGGCGGCATAGAAAGTAGTTCATCGTTGTTGTACCATTGTGCGATCTCTGTGTAAAAGGGGCTAAAGACACAGCTGTGTCAGGAGAGGTGTGAATCAAAAGAGGAGCGAGACGGAGGTCTGGCACAGACAGACGTGTTGGGAAGCATGTAGCCAGAATATTATCACATCTAATTCAGTGATTTAGGGTCTATTTCAACCACATCATTATGATGAGCTTGCAAGGCAAAGGAGAGAAACTTGAATTCAGAAGCTGCATGGTTGTATTCTTCTGTTTAATAAAGAAAATAATGTGATAATATTTTGTTTGTTGACATTTTGTAAGTTTATTTTGCTTTAAAAAGCAAAGAGCTTGTGGAATGTGGTGAAATTGACACTGGCACACATCTCCCAGCTGAACCTATGATGGAGGTCAGATCTATACTATCGGCATATCGCCTCTGTATGTGTAAAGTGGTATTATGAGACAGGCTGAGGCTAAATGTTAGCATGCAAACCTCAGTAGATATATCTGCCTCATATAGACAGAAATATAAATAAATATTTTAGTTCATTTTTTTTAAACTAGAATTCTTACATATAAAACTTTTACAGTTTACAGACACTCTTGATATTATGTGCTGTGTGGGTGATGAGACAGGAACATCCTCTCATCCTGCTATTTTATGTAAACACACTTTGATAACGAGTGCAGAAGTGAGGGGACACAGCAGCTGTTTCAGCACACGTGGCTGCATGGCGACAAATTAAATCTGTCAACAACATCATTTCCCCGTCTGGTTAAGTTAATAAAAAGTGAATGGATTTACAACACGCTTTGTCGTCAGCATGACTGTGCGGTTTGGAACAAAAATGAATGTGCTGAAAAGCCAGGGTTTCACAGACATGTCAACTTGATCCCATCCTCTTGTTCATATTGTACATGTACATTCATAGATGTATAAACGTAGGAGTGTTGCAGGGTATTATGCTTTGTTTTTTGAACTTTTATGGATTCTGCATGGTGACGAGTCATTAAGTCAGAGCAGAACAGATGACAAGTCCTTTGTGAAGACATGTGACTCAAAGTGCACCTGGTAAGTAGTGCTCCACAGGTCCTACAGTACAACAACGCAATCTAAAAATAAAGAAGCCCTGATTTTGAAGACTGCAGAGTCAATTAATTGCAACTAAATGTTGAGGTTCCAGACTCTACGCAAACGCAGAGATGAATGAAATCTGCTCCGCCCTGGTTCATTGTGTGTGTGTCATGTGCCACACAATTACTGTAATTATGACCAGTGGTACTTTTGTGTTATCTGACTGGTGCTGGTTTCTACAAGCCCTGCAGGCTTTGAACGTGGCCATCAGATTTTTTTTAATTTATCACCTTAAATTTCATTACTACATTATTATGACCATCAAAAACTTTGAGTTAAGACCCCAATGACTTCACCTTACACTTCCACCAAACTCCTAAAGTTAATGTGAACATCTTTGGACAGCTCTAAGAACCTTAAAATAATCTAATACAATTGGAATCAAAATTATTCAACCCCCTGAATAGCATCCCTTATAACAGCACACATATGTAAATCAGATGTTGTTAAAGCAGGGTGACAACCTTCATAGACATAAGCAGGAGAGTCCCAAAGTTTTTTTCTGTTAAGACCTAAATTTACATAAGGGTTCCATGCCCGAACTCCAACATGTTCACCACCGCTGACCTGAAAGTATAAGAAAAGTCGGCTCCAGTAAGCTCCAAACCATCTAGATAAGCCACAGAGGATTTGGGATGCTGTTCTGCAGAGCTATTAAACAAAACTCACTTTTCAGGCTTCCTTTGGCACTAGAAACCTGCAGCGTGAAGAGGGTAAGGTGGATTCCATCAAGTGTCAGGAAATCCTGGAAGAAAATGTCTCGCCATCTGTGAGGAAGATGAAGCTTGGGCATCACTGGATATTCCCAAAAGGTTAATCATCCCAGGCAGACCGCAAAGAACACCAAAGCCTGGTTTCAGAAGAAGTTCTAGAGTGGCCGTCACAGTCGCCTGACTTGAATCCCATAGAAAATCTCTGGTGGGATTTGAAGAAGGCGGTTGGGAAGATTCCAGAACTAGAGGTCTTTGTCCAGGAGGAATGGGCTAAGATTCATCAGAAACGCTGCCAGAAGCTGATGTCTG
The DNA here is from genome assembly GCA_037577475.1 of Chaunax sp. Z400. NCBI lineage: Eukaryota > Metazoa > Chordata > Actinopteri > Lophiiformes > Chaunacidae > Chaunax > Chaunax sp. Z400. The sequence continues at coordinate 14,517,769 of CM075203.1, forward strand.
GATATGCATCCCGTTTGCAGCAGGTCATTGCAGCAAAACGTTGCTCTATTAAGTATTAGAGCCACTTGTCATTAAGGGGTCGAATCATTTTTGAGAGTGCAGTTATCAGTAAAAGTAGTGTTAGGTGTAATATTTGGAATTTGATTCGATTACAAACAGCTGATCAATAGTATATTTTCCCAATACAGCTAATATATAATGGGGGATGAATAATTTTGCTTCCAACTGTATCTCCAAACAAGACTGTTTTGTAAACAAACTACTGCACTATGAACCCATAGCAACCAAAGAGCCACATTATTAATACCTATGTTTCTATCCTAGTATGAAAGAAAGAAACTAATGACTGACATGTCACTATTTATACGTGGGATGTTTTGTTTGCCTCCGTCTACAAAACACACATTGGACTGAAAAGTGATCTTAAATGGGACCAGAGGCAACACCACACCTCTCTGAGTAATGACATTACTTAACTCTAATCTGATAAAAGGCAGACAGAGCCATCTAGTGATTCAATCAGGAGCCTACAAAGCCCTTCACACACAGACGGGGTTAAATCAGCACACTTTTACCTCCACCATCAGTTAGATTTAACCCAGATATTTACTCAGTGCCAACATCAAACAGAAGAACCGTGGTGTGTTTCCATCTGCACAGTGGGTGCAGTGTTCTCTTGTGTATGATCAGCATATCCCAGACTTGGTTTACAATATGCTTCGATTATCACCTTCCAACATGAGCTTGTGACAGAGCTGAAGGATCCAGCTGGTGTTGAATAACACTGAAAAATATTTGTTTAACAAAGTGATGACAGAATAGAGAAAGCTTGGAGCAAATGTTGGTTTTGACTATGCAGACAAACCACTTTAACTATGTAAGCTGATTCTGATTCTAATCTGTGTGTTGCATCAGCAATCTAATTATTCATTTGTAATAGGCCAATATAATATGATGATCACCAAATCACTTGTAGCCTATCAAAATGTCAACAACTACATTTCCCTGCTCCACCTTCCAGATACAATAACCACTACATTTTATTTTATTTATAAGGTGCTGGCCAAATACTGAACACATTAAACACTCAAGATTATGTCACTGCACTGCTTCTGAGGAAAATTGACTTAAATTATTTTAATTCTGGTAACCCTTGGACCGTAAAGTCAGGGAGCAGATGTCTGCACTCCTGCTCAGCTGACAGGGATCAGTCTACGTACCAAACATGCGGTTGTTTGCAGAAATCTGACAGTTTAAGAACAGAACAGCTCCCTGTTTTCGATCGTCTTTCCACAAAATATAAGCTCTTAGGTCATGTTCATGATTCAAAACTGCAAACACAGCTGTTTTGTTTGACAGCAACTTACCATTTACGTCAAAGTTCGGGAGAGTAAATGGATGCTCGAGAAAAGCCTTGAAAATCTCCGGGATTTCCGTGCTCATGTTTTTATCCCTTTGAATTCCAAATTGAGCAAATGTTTCAGAGCTGTGCTGCAGCTGCAAAGAAGCAATGGGCTTATCTGAATAAAATGAGAAGACGGTACAAGGTCTGGGAGGCGGACTGAGGTCGAGGCGGGCTTGACAACTCCTATGAAGTGTAAGGGGTGTCAAATTTTACACGGGTCACTCACATATTAGGAACTTTACACAAGTTACTTAACGGAGTCCGCCCCCAGCGCCAGCACAGCCAATCAGGAACAAGGCTTACTCCAGCAATCGACGGAAAGACCGCCGATTGGTCGGTAGATGCATCCATCACGGCAGTTGCAGCCAATCTGGAGCCGCATCTGTATTACCTAAGGTTGAAAAAAAAAGTTATGCAATGAGTGGATAATAAACGGTCTCCTCCCGACTCGGCTGTCCAATGGAAGTAAACTATAATAAAATGTAAATATAACCAATGAATGACTAATTAATGATTTAATGCAGGGGGAACAGAGAAACACTACAAGACAGACAAATAAAGATAACACGTATTTTAACTCCAAGCAGAGTTTTAACACCTAAAGACCTAAACCAATGGCACATGAATAACTTGTATATGTGTGTAAAATATCTCATGCATGTGGTGTGTAAGCATAGATAAATGGGCTTAGGGGTATTAATGATTTGACCCACAAAACAAACAAGTCTTGTGAGCCTATTCATTAAATATCATAAAGTGCCAATATCAACATTGAAACATTTTATATTCATTATTATTCATATTATTATTTATCATATTTACTATTTAAAGACCCGTCCTAATACACTTCCAACATGAGGAATGGGAGACTAGACTGACAATCCTCCATATGTGTAAAGAATGTGTTCCACATAGACTAATCGAGTGGGTGTACACTAACTTACACACTAACAACTAACAAATCAGAAGTGTATCATTAACTCAAGACAAACACTGGAAAATATGTTTGCCATATTAAAATAGTAAACATTTATGAACTGATATCAGGCTGATGAAATATTTCAATGTCAGAAATGCATCACGTCACGTTCCCGTGAAAATAATGTGTGAATTAAATAGTGGAGCAATGTGTGCTTCAACAAATACATAAGACACTTTTTTTCTTTTCTTTTTTTCTAAAACAGTCCGTTTATTAAATGCTTTCAGGAGATTTGGTCCACTTGTGTGATCATGAACTTCCAACCAGGGAGGAGAAAAGAGAAAACAAAGTCAAGAAGATAAAACAAAGCATAAAACAACAAAATGTAAAAATACAGTACAAAAAGAGGCCTTGTTTTTTCCACTTCTTTACAACCCTGGTTTCTTAATCCGAGTTGTTGCAAACAATTCAAATAACTAATAATTACTAACTGATTGAAAACCAATAAATTAAGATTTTTGTGTGGCTGTGTAGGTGCATGCTGGGAATCAAATGACACAAACTGCATCAAGGATAACGAAGGGAAAGAGGAGAACTATGTCTTTTCATTAAATTTGAGGCAGGGGGCAATAATCCCAACTAATGCACAAAAGCCACCGTTCTCAGAGAACATTAAAATAACCTTTAAGTCAAGAGACTTTTAGGAAACAGTTACTGATGGCGTCTGTGTGCTTTAACACATGATGAGAATATTATCTGTATTATGGCATGAAAACAAATGGGAGTCTTGTACTGCAGTCAGCCTGAGGGGCTGCTTTGCCTTTAAGGTCAAAGCATGCAGTACATAATATCAAACTCATCTTAAACTCTAAATGTTAAAAGTATGAATAATACAAAGCAAATTTTTGCACTGTCCTCATGGTGTAAAGAACATGAATCAGAAAGATAGCCGTAAGTCATTTAAGCTTGTGAAAATCATTAATCTAAGGAGCCTTCTGACGTGAAAGGATTTCCTTTTGTTTTCTTGGCTGCTTTACGTTTTCCAAAACTGCCACTCATTGGCTTTAATTGGTTTATTGATTGTACAGAGCAGGACGAAGACGACGAACAAGACGAACACAAACGGAACAACGTAATTGCAAAACCTTTTCCGCATCTTAAGACGTGTGTAATCAATGGGCAATTTGGATTGTTCTACCCGAGCCGGAGTCAAACAGTGTTTTCTTAAATGAAACTGGTGTCGCCAAATGACTGTGACATTTGTTATGTACACAGATACAGAAACGTCTCTCCCTTTGTTTGTGTCATGATTCACCTGCCTTAAACAACACACACACACACACACACACACACACACACACACACACGCACACACACACACAGAGAACATGCAGCACAGCTATCCAGCTTTGTTTTTTTTCTGTGCGTGTCAGTTCCATCATCACTTCTTCCACGATGGAAGAGAAGCCTCCCCTCAAATGCTCTGCTTTTTGGGCTAAAACATATCTATAAAGGAGTCAATTCAAACACGGATGGACACTCTTTATCTATTCATCACACTAAGAAATCAGGCATATTCACTCTTTGATGTAGCCAAACAGAAATTTAAAAATTTAACTTGCACTTTTGGTTGTTTACCTGCGACAACTTTTGTAGCCATGATTAATTTTACCGAGCTTTGGCTAGTGACCGATGTTAATTTTACGCTCCCAGTTGCGTTTGCAAATATCCTGGATTTACAACACGTTGAGTGATAAAGAGCATTTGAGTGTGCAGCACTCTCCGATCAACACCCCAGAAAACAAGATGGGAACATCACTGACCACAGCACTCTACCCACAGCCACAGAAAAAAACAGCTCCACCATCTCTTATCTAAATTACCTTATAAGTGTCTAAGTATTATAATAGGTATCAGGTATCATATACTGTTTATAGTAGGGAGGATTATACAATAGGGGTATGTATCATCTTATATTGAATAAGGCGCTATACGGGAGTATATAAGCTACTATGTATGCATTTGATTCCAGGTCTGTCTTTGCTTTGGGAATTGATTTAACCAAAAAAACACTCGGCACAGGCAGTGAGCATTGAGTTCTGTTGGTAGGATCAACACTGCAAAAGGGAACCAGTTAACAGTATATTTACTGTAAACGTTTACTCATCAATTACCTTTGTTCCTTTTAGTCAAACAATCCTAAGGCCAACAAACAGAGCTTATACAAGATGAATATATAGCAGGCCCTACCATACTGCGTAAAATGTCTTGTACTTCAGTCAAACTACAGCTGTTGGTAGCTGATCCCTGACATCACCACCTGCAGGATTTAAAAACTCAGGTGCCTTATATGAAATATCAGAACCTTGGACGTTTTCTGCCCACTGCCTCCCAGACAGAGCTGTGAATGCTGCATACACAGATGCATATTTACTGTCAATTATTATATTCATACATGGATACATATATAAAGAAAGTTATACATTGCAATTAACATACATATATCAATAGCATATAGAGAAGAAATAGAAATAGTCAATAGATAGCAATCATTATCGTCATCATATTCATCATAATACTAGGAGTAGTAGTAATAAGATCCCTCGAAGGAGCTAATACCTGGGCTGTTCCAGACAAGGACTCATTATTAACTATCCCCAAAACCGCTGATGAGCGACCAGCAAAACTGACCTCAAATCAGCATTTAAGCTTAACCCTGGCTAGGCTACGGTTTGATCATCATTTATAAAGACAAAATGTCTCTCCTCTCCCAACATTTTCCTCCAATTGACCGTAACGTTCTGGTTGAGTGTCGCATCCATATTTTGGAAATTTAATCCATTTGATGATTTCAGGCACTGGAAAAAAATTAGGTAAATACTTAAAATATAAATTGCGGCTCATCCAATTTTTCTAATCATTTCTTTTCCACACACTGAAGAGCAGGAACATTTCCACAGCCTCTACATCCCGTTTAGGAAACACGGTCGGTTTCTACCACTCTGCTCTCGGTGTTCACAAATCATTCTGACGCATTCCGCCTGAAACTCAAAACAATCTCTGCTGCAACCCCTTCTTAGGAACCCCCGTCTGGAACAACCCACACAGAAGGAAAAATTACAAAATAAAAAGAATCTTTAAAAAAAAATTCACTATAGTCGTCTAGTTCAGCGATACATGTCATATAGCAATACCTCGATAACAAGAAGATTTTCTATGTAATTAATACAGGTTTCAGGTTATATATTTATTAAGCTTAACTGCTAAGTTATCAATTATTATTAGTAGTATACCATTATTTGTAAATATTTATAATTTGTGTGTATATGTATCTGAATATAGACATAACTCCATTGTACGTCCATCCATATTAACGGCTAGAATAAGATGGCAATCCTGCCTCTGTATGTTTGTGTGTGCATGTATGTTCGTGTCACGTGTTGATGTGTTGTTTATAGGCACAATGTTGGGTGCGAAGCATTTCCCTGTCTAAAGCTAGCAAGTTGCATGTATGAGAAGAACACAGGCTTCTATTTCATGGCTGTGGGGGGGTCGTAGTTGGTTTTCAGTGAAATAATGACCCCAGTTCAACTGAAGAAGTTTCAACGTGGCCTCGCTTTCAAATATTCTCACAATAAACTATAGAAAAATACACTCTTAATCATTCTTATTTTTTTTTATTAGATATTCTCTTTAATCGTTTCACTCTTAAAATTATCTATCATCCAGACTTTTTTTTTCTTTAATTATTACAAAACCTTCATCTATTTTCACAACTTAAGTCTTCTCCATTGGTCACTATTGTCACTGTTCTTAAGTCCAACTGAGGTCATTACTTTTAATGGACATCTGCTGTCTGAACCGATCTATTGCTGAGAGCATCTCTGGAAGGGAATCTGTGTGTGTGTGTAGCAACGACTTCTGTGTATCCGTCTCTGTCAGCTGCTTTCTGAGCTTTAAGTACGTGATGGTGAATAGCATGAGCGTCGCTTTGGCAACACTTGCTACGTGCCATGTGTACTTAAGCCACAGGTGATTCCTTGAGATCTTTTGTCCCGTTTGTGTGAACCTGAGAGGAGCTGACAGTTACACATGCTTTGACTCGCCTGGACATCCGCTGACAGCAACTACAACGTTAATTATGCCTGTGCTCATCCCATGCAAGATTGGTTGGTATGATTACTTTACATGGCTATCAAGGGGCCTTTTTATATCAGTGAAGAGGGGAGAGGGCCGTCACGTTACACAAGTTTGTTGTGGGGCATTTAACTTGCACTTGCATACATTCCACAACCACGGCAATGTTTTAAATTACTAATCTGCTAGTTTTAAAGGCCCATGCAGGCATTACATTCATAGCATTCTACCAATATGGCAGACAATTTGACAAGGAAGTACAACTGCCCTTGGAAAAAAAAGAAATCATTTATCGCCAGAGAATTATTTTGACCCTCTCACTATACTCCCATTAAGGAAGGAGAGTGGAATTTGGTTGTTGCACAGCTCAAGGAGGAGAGTCCACCTCTTCTTACTATACTTATTTTTTTCTTGTCTCATTAGCCATCAACAGCACTGTGGGCCTGGCATTTTTAGCACTCCAAACTTATATTTAAACTAAAGTGTATGAGTGCTCCACTGCAATTCAGCTTCACCAAGCGAAATTTTAAGAGCTGCGACCAGCGCGACCAGCGCGCCCACCCAAACATTGCTTAAGTGCTGCGAGGAAAAAAAAACAAAAACAAAAAAAAAACAGAAGAAAGATACTTACTTCTAAGAGCATTAGGGAATAATAGTGGATTATTTTCGTCAGATTAAACTTGTTGTCTGTGGAATTTTTGTGTTATAATCTGCCGAAAGGAAACCTAAAGGTGCTGTGTGTAACTGCAGCAGGATATTGAAACACAATGCAAATGCAAAGTCCTGTGTTTTGACCTACAAAGCTTTCTATTTGTGTTAATTGGTGCCTGTGATTTGTGTATAATCTACTGTGTAAGTGTTTGTGTGTGTGTGTGTGTGTGTGTGTGTGTGTGTGTGTGTGTGTGTGTGTGTGTGTGTGTGTGTGTGTGCGTGCGCGTGTGCGCATGTGGGGTCAGCCATCTTGTTGTTTGTCAATCTGCTCTCACACTGCTGGGTAGATGCTAGAGGATGTCAGACTGGCAAGATGACAGACTGTTCAGATGTGGCTGGTTTAGCAGGCCCGTCTCTCTGTCTGCAGCTCAGCGGTGATCAGCTGCCTCCGTTCGCACAGACACTCAAAGATCGTCTCCGTCTGACAGCCGCTGGACTCCCTGAAACGATACCCGTGGACACGGTCGCTAATTATGTTGACTTGAGCAAACAGAGATGTCCATCGGTTACTATAAGCGAACATAAATGAATGTAAATGTATGTAAAACGTTCACAAAGATGGCTCTGTATGCAAATATCTGTTCTTTTTATGTATTCCTGTGATTTTTAGTTTCATCAGTGTCAAATACAAATACGATGAGATATCAGACGGCAAACAACTACAGGCATTCTTGTAGCAGCCAAGATGATCTGTTTTTAGTCTTAAGCTGCCAGTAAAATATTGCTCAGTAATAATGCAAGCACCTGAAAGTATGAGGACCCTGTCTGCGATAGATCATCAGTCATCAGTCTCCAGCTACATACTGTATATCCCTATTGGACGTGGTCCTCTCTGTACAACTTTTGCAAGGAAATATTCAATGCAATCTCACCAGTTGTCTCTCAACTATCTGCAATCGCTGTCTTATTTGGAGTCATCCTCAAGCCTGCAATATCACATCATATGAGGAAAGTTATAGGTTTTCCTTTTGCAAGACGCCTCATTCTTCTTGAGCTGAAATCCCCTCGCTCAACCCACCCATCATTTAGATTACAGATACTTTGTTAACATGTCACATTTTTAAACTGCCCTCTGAGAGGATAGTCCACCGTTTTTGCATGTAAAAAAAACTAACCTTTGCTGGACTAACAGACTCTGACCATTTTCAACACTCGTATCTGCATCTTATCTATTCATGAGTTACTTTGTTTTTCCACTGTTTGCACACATTTACTTTTGAGTTCAACATGTAGCGACGTAATTCCTTTGCTTTCCAGTGCAGTTTCTTTCTTGTCTATTTCCAAATCTCATGTTTGATAATTACTTACAGCCTCATCTGAACCTTCACATACTTCTGCTATCTATCTGTTCGGTAGTAATGCAAGCAACGAGCTATGGTTAGCTTCTACAAACCCCTGAAGTTACAATGGAGAATACAGTACATTACTATAATGTTCTTATAAATCAATGGTGTCTTTTCCTGACACACATAATGTGCCACATTCACTTGATACTCAGGCCACTGACAAGAGGGGGTGTCAGGTTTAAGTGCTGATGTTAGCGTTGTAAGCACTCACCATGCTCTCTGTGTAATCTGCTGATATGGTGACCTGCTTGTCCTCTGGGGGCGGCGTCACAGCAGAGCTATCTGTGCGTCGACTCTGATTGGTGAGCTGCAGCCACAGTTCATACATTTGTTGCATGTCTCTCACTGCAGAGGTAAGAAAGACGAGACAAAGAGAAGACGACCTCTGTCACCTTCAATCAGCATGTTTACACAGAACAATCTGTGTGGCGGAGTGGGAAGGGGGGCACTTCAAAAATCAACTGATGGTGTGGTGGGCAAATGGATAAACACAGAGTAGAGGTCAAAATTAGAAATGGAAAAATGTACTTAAATAAAAATGCATTTTTCAAATAAAACTACAAACTCAACTTCATCCCAATTGAAATAAATTCGGAGGTGTAAAATTATGATTAAATCTGGATTTGAATGTATGAAGTACAGATAATCTCTTTTTGTAAACCAGTCGCACAATAATTAAAAGCTCTAAATGCACCCATGTCAAAATGCAGTATTTCTGGATAGAAGCAGGAGCTTACAGCTGTTGTTCTTCATGTACGTCCAGACGTCCCTCTCCTCCAGACTGTGAGCAAACGAGCAATTCCCAATATAGTGGCACTTCTTCTGCTTCATCACATGCACACACATCTGGATGAGACACAGGCAAAAGGAAATGGCTCAAGTGTGATGTGATGATCAGATTTTGCTGTTGGCGTTAATTAGCCAGTTTACTTCTCTAAATTGTGAAAATGTCATTTATTTTTTCTTCATTGTTGATTTCAAACTAAGTCACCTTTAACTTCACTGTGAAATTTGTGCTGCAAATCATATTGCTGGTGAGAGTTGGGTTGAATACAACCTGGTACTTATTGTTTCAAATGAAATGATGTGATCACTAGAATGTGTTAATCCCACAATTTACGGTGTCAACATGACAGACTAATAAGTCACAGGGTTAAGGAAGTTCAAAACAACACCTCTTCCCCAGGGCAAAAACAGAGTCAGCTGTTCCCTCCATGTGACAGAGGTAGATGAGTGGAGGGGAGTGTGTAAGGACCACAGGAAGAAAGAGCAACTCACATCATATTGCTGTGGATAGGTGCGGGAGAAGGGCAGAGGCCTTACAACAACCCACTTCTTCTTCTCAAATGATTTTACCAACAGGACCCGACGCTCCTTCGTCCAGCTGCGGAGGCACAGAGCCAACATGGATTCAAACAAAGGAAATAAGCATGAAGGCGATGGAAGAGCAGCTCAACAGCTGCTGTTCAAACAGCCAAGATGTTTCCCTTTGTGAGAAAGGCCTCACCTGTGCCGTGCTTTGGCAGTGCAATACTTGAGGTTCTTGTCGGGCTCATTGACCTGCCCTTCTCTCCAACACTGGCCACACACGAACTTCATTTTCAGGTTGAGGGGGCGCCCTCTTCCCGCTGCCACTCCAAACCCTCCCACACCCATCCCACCCGCCGGGCTCACACCACCCCCACCAATACCGTCTCCCCCTACTCCTCCGCCCACCATTCCCCCTAGTCCTCCTGTAGATATGCTGCTGCTCGAATGTGGGATATGGATAGGCTGAAACACAGAAAGAGAGGAATGAGAATTCATCATTGAATTGCGTTTCAGCATTTTGCCAAAATTCTGGGACAAAAAGTTGTTTTAAGCTTGTTTTTCGTTTATAATTAGACAGCAGCCATCGAAACGAAACAAAGAAAGGTGTGATCGCACCCTTAAATAACTCAGCCGTGATTTACTCCTACATTTGAACAACTAACTTTCTACAATTCTTGTCAATAAAAAATGGGTGTCCAATGACACAGATGCCCGGCTACTGGAAAAACCAGTAAAGTTTGTGCTGATGTGAATAGAGCATAACCAATGTCATAGCAGAATAACATGGAAATTGTGCTCAATTTGTGTTCAATTGTGCCTAGAAATGTAAAAATGAGCAAATAGAAGGAACCAATTATGAGATGTGCACCTTTTGGGCTCCAAAAAGCCACGTGTTAAATTTCATTGAATTCTGAAGTCCCAATTCCACACAGGCACAGACATACATATTCTATAGGTGGTTGTACTGTAGTGGTCATAAAATAATTGGACGTCCACGCAGAGCCTATGCATAAACATGCACCGTGTCATTAATGGACTCAATCACACATAACCAGGCTGTCTTATTCTTATTCAATAACAATTTGCCTTCTAGCAACTTTAAACAGAGCTGTCAACCTGTGATAGGCTAACCCAAGGGGCGTGTCAATGCCAGGTATGAACAGCCTCTGCAGCTGCACTGGCAGCTGTTTGATGGCACACAATCTTAAATTTCTGTGCACATTATGCTGAACAGGTGATTGTTGCTGGTGCTTGTTGAAAAGAACTGTATCTGCATCAGAGGAATGTATGTGGAAGGAGGTTTGCAGTAACAAAAACAGTAGTAGGGAGAGACAACGTGTCAAACTGTCTCAGTGCCGTTCCCCGTCTCACCTTCTGCTGCTTCTGTGCATTCTGCTCCAGCCTTTGCCAATGTCTTTTGGACTCCTGCACCATCTCTTCATGGGTGATACCTGAAGGAAATATTGGAGAGCGTCTTCATGAAGAATCCATCAGTGATTCACGCCTTGAAAAGACAAGTGACACGTGTCTTCTACCCACCAGTATCCTGCTGTAGGACCCAGCATTTGAGCTCTATGACGGAGTGAGCAAAGGAGCAGCTGTCCTCCCGCTGGCAGCCGTAGCGAACCTCATGGCGACACACATCAAACTGGCAGAGAGGGTGCAGGGGACGCACCTTACTGTAGCGCACATTGGCTGACCTCACCACATGCACCAGGCACCTGCAATGGATAGGGGTGTATAATCAATCAATTAGACAAAATGATATATATTTATCATATATATCAATATATTTATCTGCTCTGTGTTTCTTCACACTTTTAATAAAACTGACTTAAATGAATTTGAGGACTTTGTAGAAAAATTAAGACACACAAACTCCATTACACTCACTTGTTGTCATCGAACGGGTGTCGAGCTGTGAGGTTTGAGCAGACTGCTAAGTTTTCTTTGCTGCGTTTGCTGATAATGCGAGGCTTACTGTCAAAACATTCCTATTGAAAGAGGAGAGAAAAGCCGATATTCCAAAGGTCTAAGGAGACGAAAAACCAACAAGGAAAACAGAGACTGCAGTCTCACCTCACAGAGGAACATGAACATGCCCATGTGGAGCTGCAGCAGCCTGGTGACACTGAGTGCACGTCTCTCGGTGCTGCCCAGCGGATCGAACAGAAGCTCTCTGCTCAGCGAACCCTTCCTCTCCTGGGTCCACACATCAATCTCCTCCTGGCAGTAAGCAAATGTACAGTTCTCCCCATACTGGCACTCCTGACGCTCCTGCACCTCTGTGCGATTCAAGGAGAGAGAATGTCGAACAGAATATAAACACACTTTTTTGCAATATTTCAACTGCCTTCGGCTGTTGGGGCAATTTTCTAAAAATGATTTTTCTCTGCTTTAAAAAAAAAAAATTCAGGTATATTATTTATAATATACACACAAACCTTTACAGAGTACAAATGCCCCGAGGAAGTTGTTACGTGCAGGCCGTGGTCGGATCCTCTTCCAAGTGGGATCATCTATGTTTTTGAGGCGGCACAGCAGCACATCCCTCTTGCAGCGGTGTGCTGCTTCTGGCTGATACTTGTAGTCCATTACCCGTGGACCTGAGAGCAAGAGGATGAAAGAGAAGATCAATCAACACTGACAAAACATAACTTTGGTCAGTTGGAATACATTTACAAACTGTGCTTAGATATTTCAAAAATGACAAACATAGTTGTTTTGTGAAAGAGATGGCAATGGGTGCATAAAGCGAATGCAAAAATGTGTAAAAAGGAGGGAAAGAGTGGCTGATCAAAGGCTAGTAAGAGAAAGTGAGTCAGAAGTTAGCGACTTGAACCAACCTATTCTGCTGTAACAGGCATGACAGGCCTGTCGAAACTCATGTGTGGCAGCTAGAGGATTCCGGGAGAGCAGAGACAGGTTGGTTCCTGCTGGACCATTCTGAGTAGGAAGGGGGACACAGATATCTGACATGAAACACAACGGCTACTTACACACATCATCAGAAATCACTGTTGATTAATAAAAAAAAACGGCAACATAAACAGTACCATGTAAAAGTTGATGACGAAACAAAAAATAATAATAATAATGATGCAGTGTGTGTGTATGTGTGTGTTACTCACTGCATGTGCAGCACTGTGGTTGCGCATTCCAGGGATGAAGCTGTGACACACTCGCCCCCCTGAAGACCAAGATACAAGGACAAAGATGTCAGACACCATATTGTGATGATGCTGACTCACACTGTCTAGTGTTGACACACATCTAAGGTTAAAGCCAACTCCTTAGGACTTGAACTCTGGTAACAAAGCAAGAGCAAGCTAAGACATCGCACTGGGTCAAAATGATCAAACATCTTGTATGTAATTAAATTTGCATTCGGTGACTAGAAGATTTTTTTTACATTACAGCTGGTATGCCTATCATTCCTTGAAACAACGATGCTGTGTGCAGGTCTACATGTCATAGAATCTACAAATACACTTGAGCACAAAACTGGCGTTAAAGATCAGGGTATCTGCACATTTTTTAAGAACACATTTAAAGACTTTTAACACCTTTTTAATATCTCTAAAATGAAGAAAAAAACCCACAATGCCATTATTGTGGCAAAAGAAATTGTCAAACTAGAATACAGTATACACTGTTTTACACGGTTTATTTAATTTGAATGACATAGATGAAGTTCAGATCACATTGTCTGACATAACTGCCTTTTAATCAATGAAAATAAAATAACATTGTGTGGCAGTAGACCTTGTCCAATTGAAAACAGTGTCCCCTGTATTAACTGACAAATAAACAAGATAGTGTGCATGTTGTCATTTGAGGTGCAGGGCTGGACTGAGACAAATAAATGGGCATGTTTGGCCCAGGCGACCCACCACAATCGGTCAGAAACCACCCACAAGTACACAACCCTTTAAATATGTGTGCCTACTATATTATAGAATGAATGGGATAGAATCAATCACACAAAATCAATTAGACAGGACCAATTAGATAGCAAGATAGCTAGCGATTACAAAACTATTAATAACTATACTAATAATAATAGATCACTTTTTGATTCATATTAATGTTCAGAGAGGAGTAATAGTAATAGTAACAGTAATAGTAATAGTTAGATCTTCGTATGTGATGTGCTTGTTTGGGAATTTGAATTTACAGTTCATATCCCTGCTACATGAAGGTTCATGCTCAATGGACAGCAGCACCAAACAATTTGGGAACTTTTTTCCCCCCTGTAGGCTAACACATAAGCAGGCAAACATTTTAGCGTGGTAGAGGTGTTGTATCGGCCTACTGTATAGCCTTATAATGCATCTTTAGAAAGGGCACCCTTAGTCTAATGTGATGGTACAATATGGACCGAAGTCACTCACAGCAACATGCTTAGCAACGTGATGCTAACAAAATAATGTTAGCTTAATAGTTTAACCTTTTGCTCACCAGGGAGAGTGTACTCTGACAAAGAATCCAGCCCGCCAGCGGCAACACCCATCTTCCCTTCTCCATCTGTGGCCCCTATGGGGAAGCCTCCCAGTGCGTCCTGCGCCTGGGTGGAGCCCTGGTCCCGCTGGCCCAGCTGCGAGTAGGGCTCCAGAGGGGGAATGTCACTGATGGAGGAGCTGAAGAAAGCTGGGGTAAGCTGGGGGGACGGGGCCGGAAGGTTTGGGGAATATGGCGGACGGAGACCCACTGCTGTATTGGGGAGGTTAGTGGGGATAGCACCCTGGACTGGATTCTGGACAAGGAGACAGACAGAGAGCATAACTTCATGCAGAGGGTTGACCAGCTGAAGTCAGTCCTTCTGCTCCTCCTGGCTCTGTCCGTTAAAAATATACTACAAAGGGCATTTTTAACGTATTCACCGAAAAATTACCAACAACAAAAAGTTCAACCTATATGCTGAAATAAATGTGTAAATAAAACAAGTCTGGTTCTACTAACAGGGTTAATTTCTCACTCATCTGTCCTTCACTTACCTCACTAACTTTCTTGGGCATGCAGTCAAGCAGATTGTCTAGCTCATCCTTGATGACGCTGCTGCAATCGTCCATGTGCTCTGACACAGGGACAGAGTACGGCATGGGAGGTAGGGCCTGGCTGCTAGGGCTCTCTGACAGGTCAGTGCATGGGGTCACCACGGGTGTCGCCGGGTCATCACTGACTGGTATGGGTGTTGCCAAAGGAGCAGGTATGCACTGTGCACTAGACAAGTCTGCTGAGGAGGACGAAAACAGCAATGGAGATTGAAAAAAAAAAAATCAATATTGGAAACAGATGTGACTATGGGAAGGAGCAGCCATGTTCAGGTTTGCCATAATACCTGGTCCAATGTCACCCAGAGATTCCAGCCCATTAGAGGACAACTGAAGACAAAGGAAAAAAAATAAGACAGGTTAGCCCTTCATTGACTCATCAAACATTTTACCGCAGCAAAAGCAACAAACCTCTCCAGTGGGCGGGGTAGTGTCCCCATGACTCTCCCCTTCTGTGGCTGTGGACTCTGTCTGTTGGCTGACGTAAGCTTTACGGCCCTTCAGGC
The DNA here is from genome assembly GCA_037577475.1 of Chaunax sp. Z400. NCBI lineage: Eukaryota > Metazoa > Chordata > Actinopteri > Lophiiformes > Chaunacidae > Chaunax > Chaunax sp. Z400. The sequence continues at coordinate 14,533,158 of CM075203.1, forward strand.
CCAGTTTGTTGGCCAGATCCTGGGCCAGGTCACTGACCTGCCTGTCCTGGAAAATGAATAATAAAAACAAGAGGTCCAACTTACCAAAGACAAGTTTCGCTTACTTCAAAGGTAAATGTTAATGAGGAACACAATGTGATCCAGGAAGTCGTCAAACAAATCACATCAATGACTTGAAATACTGACACTGAAAGTCACTCTTCTATAAGAATTATTTCATGTATTTTTTGCATTAACATGCCCAATGTTGATGACGTACGTGTGGTGCTGTAAGAAGACATTTGGTTCCACATTCATAGGCCTCTCTGAGTCGTCCCAACTCCCTCATACAGAGGGCTTTGCGGTACAAAGCCCTGCGACTGCCTTCTGACACACATAGTGCACTGTCACAGTCCTGAACACCGCGCTCATACTCCCTCTGCGGCAGAGAAATCAAATGTATAATAAGAGAAAGAGATCATTTGGAGGTGAACTTTAATTTTCCATGGAACACACAAAGACTTGCATGTGAAAAAGAGAAAACTGGAGCGCTACCGGTGTCCCTCAAACCACCGGTGCTCGTGGAAGGGAACTAAACAAAGGAAGGTGGAAGAATTATGACCAAAAAAGGCATAAAAAAAAATCCAGTTCCAGGCACTCAAGGTAGTTTGAAAAGTTAAAAGGCTTTAATTTTAATGGGCTAGAGTCATTAAAAACACCAGCGCTTGTCAACTTGCATATGACTGAAACAGATGTAGCTTTTAAATATATCCACACAGAATTGTAAAACACGCATTTAAACCTTGCTATAACAAGCACAAATGAGGCGATATACACAGACCAATAGCCCGTATTTAACCCCAGCAAGATACTCATCTCATAATTATAACACTTCCCATTAATGCCACTGTTTGCTGTCACAGAAAGGTTTTGGCTCAATGCTCCAAACCAGAGTAGTGAATAATCTTACAACTGCAGTCCTACAAACACATGAATGAATAGGAGCTTTTCTAAGCTCTCAGAAATTATGATGCTGTACAATCGCAAGTATGCAGGTAAATAAACTCTAAATGTAATAAAGCTGAAAATTCCTTCAAAAGTATAGTGTTTTCAAAAATACACCAATACATTCACCCTGCATCTAACATAGAGTGACTACTCAGTCACTGCATGTGTGACAAGTTTTAAAAACTGCTTACTTACCAACACACACTGACTCCAATCAAAAATACATTCCCTGCTATGTTTTCTAGCACATCTAGTAGCATATTGTCTTTACTGTTCTCACTCACTGTCTGGTAGTAGGCAGCAGCCCTGTTGACATAGAGACTCTCCAGCAGCTCCTGGGGGATAACAAGGGCCTCAGCCTGTGCATAGCGGGCAACACTTATCCCCTCCCCATACTGGTGGGTTGCCTGACGCCAGTCGCCATCTCGGAAGCAAGAGTTGCCCTCGTCCAGCAAGTTGCACACCAATTGGGTCAGAAATGACTGAAGGGAACGTATAGAGGGAGGTCAAGGAGAGATTGAAGGAGCATAGCAGGAGGGAGAGGGTGACATACAATGAAAAACAAAACAAAAGGAAGGTCATATGAGATGGTCAGAAAGAGCGAGAGAGAAAAATATTGAAGAGGAAATAAATCACAAACTCTGAGCTCAAATTTACATCTAGGTCCTGGACATAATAGAAGAAAATGTGTGTGGTCCATGGTTAAATCTGTGAGTAAATATTGTTGGAGCACATTGTTGAAAATGGTTAAGAATAATAATGCAAACCTCATAACTCTCTGGCTCTGGGAAAGGCAATGATGACCTGTGGACAGGAAATAAAGATGTCATTGGTCTCCAAATACAAGTGGCCTGCACCAATAGTACTAGTTGACTGTAAAGCAGGCATAAAGATCAATCATATTTGTTCACTTACTGGATAAAGCTCATTGATTTCTGAATTTCTTCTCTTCGTTTCTGTCGCTCAGGATCCATAGTCTGAGGGTTTTAAAGACAAGGTTGCCTTGTAACAGTTTGAAAATCCAAACTTTGCACAAAATATCCATGCACAACATTGGCATCCTAGTGGATAACATTATGTCATGTTCTAAAATTATAAAAAACCCGTTTCATATCCTGCTAAATACTTGCAGTTATCCTTGACAAGCCAAGGCCTGCAACTAAGTCACGCCATGCAACCATCGGACTTGCGTAAACGAACAGCGGGGACAGCTAACGGTGAAGCAGGCTTCTAGTTCAAATAAACCAGGTTACGTTAACATTCTGAAAATAATATAAGTGAAACGTTTGACGCAATAATATCGTAAATTTGTGGCAGGAGACATCTGAGCGTTCCATATAAATGTTACACTTTAACAATTAGAATGTTGAGAAGATTACTAAATTAGTTAACGATGGTTAGATTTGTATACATTACAGATTATCAACTCCAACTAAACGCTACACTGACAGCGATGTACGTAAAATAGACAACTAGCATCGGGCTATCTGCTAATTGCGCTAGTTCATTGCGTCTGCCGACCGGTAGTCAGGATTAGCCAGCTAAGGCTGAATGCTAAAAACTAACTTAGCTTAGCTAATAAATGAAGAAAAGCTAAGTAAGCTTCCAGAATGTGTTTGCATCCCTTCGAAGTCCCGTGGATTGTATCGTTTAATTTAATATTTATAAACACTAATCGTTAAGCTGTCATATGTGGCAACATTGTATCTAAACCCAGTGTTAACTAGCTACCAGGTAAGTTAGCTAAATTAATTTTCTAACGGAGCACCAGCCAATAGCCAAAGCCCTCCTAGCACATCAACTCACCGAGAGTTAAGTTAGTGCGCTTTTCAGATCAGAGATAGCTTCACGGAGCCTTGGTGATAAAGATAAGGAAAACTGGCGAGCCTAATATCACTCAAAATCCATGCGCATATTTGTAAGTTTAGTGCCCCTGTCATTGGTAAGTGTACTGAGCACGAGTTTCACTGCGCTACGACTGCTACTAGATACTGACTCGCTAACACTAGCTAGTTAGCTAACTGCTAGCTGTTTCGGCCGCTGCAGTATCGCAACAAGTTTCTAGGAGAAGTATGGCCACAAGGGGGCAGCAAAATGGTGTGTTATTGGAGGTGTGCTATGTATGGGTAATGGTACCACAGTGTAATAAAAAGGAGAATATATAAAATGCAAGTATTGGCCCTGCATTAATAACTAATGTTTAATTAAAAAATGTAACGGTATTATCATCAAACGTTCTGTATAATATACTACAAAAGCAGAATTACCTTCTTCAGTATGACATACAATACTAGATTATTATTACAGATGCGATGATGTGTATGCAGCATTTTAATGTTACAGACAATGAAGATGGAGCTAATTTTACCCATTTATTGTAAGCTTTACCAACTCACCATATCCTGCTGAATGCTTTGTTGTGTATGTAAAAACTTAATATTCTTGAAAACTGGTAGTTGTCAGATAAGATAAATGTAGAATTAAAAGCAAATCAAAATATTTGATATATGAGGTAAGGTACTAATTCCTAAAAGTTGTAATTGGATTTCAAACATCTACCAACCTACACTCCTTGCTCTAACAAATGTAATTTCATTCAAATGTTGCAGGGGCATGCAACATCGCAGAGTGAAGTGACCTGCTGGTTTCTGAACTAGATACTTCATATACTTTAATGCATTGCAGTTTATAGTTGGAAGCAAAATTATTTATCCCCCATTGTGTATTGGGTTTACTGGGAAAATATACTATTGATCAGTTGATTGAAAACAAGAATAGCTTAAATAGCCCAATACAACAGATATTGCAAGTATTTTTCCTAAATCTAATACAAAATACTACTTTTACTGACTACTAAATTCTCAAAATTATTCAACACTTAATGACAAGTGTCTCTAGTACTTTGTAGAGCACCCTTTAGCTGCTATGACCTGCTGCAAATGTAATGTATAGTCAGACACCAGCTTCAGGAAGCGTTACTGAAGAATCTTAGCCCATTCCTCATGGACAATGGCCTCCAGTTCTGGAATATTCCTGGGTTTACATGCTGCAACCACCTTCTTCAAATCCTACCAGAGATTTTGTATGGGATCCAAGTCAGGCGACTGTGATGGCCAGTCTAGAATGATCCAGTACTTTTTCTGAAACCAAGCCTTGGTGGACTTTGAGGTCTGTTTTGGATCATTGTTCTTTTGGAATGTCCACTGACGTCCAAGCAGCTTCAGCTTCCTGACAGACAGCGAGACGTTTTCTTCTAGGATTTCCTGACACTTGATGGAATCCATCTTACCCTCTACACGCTTCCAGTGCCTGAGGAAGCCTGAAAAGTTTGTATTATTTCATCTCTCCACAAGACAGCATCCCAAAACTTCTCTGACTTATGAAGATGGTTTTGAGCATACTGGAGCCAAATTTAGTCTATGAAGGTTGTTTTAACAACATCCAATTTGCAAATTTGTGCACTTATTAGGGATGCTATTCAGGGGGTTGAATAATTTTGAGACTGCAGTAGTCAGTAAAAGTAGTATTTTGCATTGAATGTGGGAATAATGTAACGCTTGCGGCAGTGAGCTATTTAAACTGTTTAATTTGGTTATTGCAAACAGCTGATAAAAAGCATATTTTGTCAAAACCGTAATATACAATGGGGGTTGAATACTTTTGCTTCGAACTGCAGTTAAATGTAAGCATCGATCCCTGTGCCTCAATCATACTCATACTACTGAATAATATCAAAACTGACTTAAAAGAAGTTCAACAGCAGGTGGCAGTAAAATGCCCGCAGATCTTTTTTAAACAGACGTAAATAGACTCGACGAAGAAGAAAGTGGGTGGCATGACGTCACACGGTTTAGCTACCGGCGCGCCGTACGGCAGAGTGGCATGTGTTCGCTTTCGCCATCATTTCCTTAGAAATATCCTTTTGTGGTAAGGTTTGGTGCTTCATTTAGAGCTTTTTGACTGATTCAGTGGTTGAGAGACACTCTAAGATTGATAATTTCACCTACAGTCTCATAATTTTTAGTTTAGCTAGTACTGTCAACATTTTCTTTACTTGTTTAGCTAGCACCGGCGAAGCTAAATAGCTCCTGTGATAGTTGTTGAGTGCTCAGCCACTGATGTTAGAAACGGACCTATTTATACTATGTACAATGTATCAATTGTCACTGTACATAATTTATTGATATTGTATACACCTGTTAGTTTAAATGCTTTTCCCCTTTCATCCATATACTGAACTCTGCGCCCTCTCTATTGTCTGACTCCTGGATGTTTCCATAGACTCATTATGGCCTCAGATGACATTGCACAGTTGGTGGATGCTCTTTCCAAAACCCATGTTGGGGATGGAGAGTTGAGCTTTAAAGGCCTGGGACTGAAGCTGGACAACGCAGCATCAGGTCAGATGCTGAATAATGCAGCAGAGGGGGTTTTGTCCTTGTAGTCTTCGCAGTATAGTGTTGACATCATGTTTTCCTCAACATGACAACCTGTTCTGTTTGCTTTCAGTGGAGGAGCTGGTCCGTGAGATAGAGCATTACCAGAGTCTGAGAGCATTACGCCTGGAGGGCAACACTGTGGGAGTGGATGCAGCCAGGGCCATTGCTAAGGCTCTGGAAAGCAAAGACCTGCTACAGGTACTCAGTTCATAGTTTGTATTCACAGTGAATGTATATGGACCGGACCACACATTTTGGCTGTACGAATAAATTAGACCAGTGAAGTTATTGCAATATATCAAAAGTCTTAAGCCATCTTACAGATACTAAGTATTACTAGTAAGCAGAGAGTAAGGCTTTCTGCAGTATTAAGCCTTACTATCTGCCTATTCTTACAGCACGGAGGACGGTACTCCTCCAAGTGTCACTCTGTTATCAACTCATTATGTCTTTCAGAGATGCTATTGGAGTGACATGTTTACCGGAAGGTTGCGCTCTGAAATCCCAACAGCCCTGGTGAGAATTGAAGGAAGAATCCATTCTCATATACTCTTACACTGTTAAATATAGCATCGGCTTATGAAGTGAACATGTTTCCAGGTTTTAGCACGTGACTGTTTTAATATACTTATTCATTACTGTATACACATTTGCCTAATTTCTCTTTGATATTAGGGATTTTGTGTATTAGTAAATGCATAGTCATATTTATTTCATATTTCTGATTCTCACGTTCTCTTTCTGTGCTTCCCTCAGAGGTCTCTAGGCAGTGCATTAATGATAGCTGGGGCCAGGCTGACTGAGCTGGACCTGAGCGATAATGCCTTCGGACCAGATGGTGTGAAAGGAATCGAGCAGCTGCTGAAGAGCCCCACTTGCCACACCTTGAGAGAGCTAAAGCTCAACAACTGCGGCATGGGGATTGGAGGAGGAAAGGTGAGCTCACAGCTGAGTGCTGTTATGTTTTATGCACATTCAAATGAAACATTTCTCCTATCCCCCAAACAAACCGAAACCTCTAGATTTCCAGCAAACCACCATGAAACTTCTCCACACAGGATGGGTTCTAATACATGTTTGTATCACATTTCTGACCATAACGATACTGTATGGTTTTGGTAGATCCTGGCGGAAGCTCTGATCGAGTGCCACAGACGGTCATCAGCGCTCGGAGCACCTCTCAAGCTGAGAGTGTTCATCGCAGGAAGGAACCGCCTGGAAAATGAAGGGGCCTGTGCCCTGGCCAAAGCCTTTCAGGTAGAAAACTTTAACTCCCAAATTGATTGACAGGTTTTTTAATAAACTGATTGACACCAGACTATCAAACCAATTTTGTTTCCTTCTGATGTGTTAAAGCACCAAGAGTTAGTAAGTACAATTATCAGTTCAGAAAAACACAATGTATTTTTTATTCAAACATATTTCTGTAAAATCTTCATTCCTACTGTATGTTACATAAACATGTATCATTTGGATTGTCAGAAAGTAAAAGCATTTGAAACACTGTTACCTCATCTGATAATTAGTCAAATAGTTAAATTCTCAAACATTCCCCAGTTTCAGCTTTTCAGATTTGAGGATTGGCAGTTTCTCTGTGTTTTCTCTCACTGTAAATTTAAAATCTTTTGTGTTGGTCGGGACATTTGAAGATGCAATCCTACTAGATTTGGTTGATTGGTGCCTCAAATGCCATCTTAAACATTCAACTCCTCTCCGCCTTTCCACGCAAGCTGATGGGCAGCCTGGAAGAAGTTCACATGCCCCAGAACGGCATCAACTACGCAGGTGTGATGGCTTTAGCTTCAGCCATGCGACACAACCCGGAGCTCCGCATCCTCAACTTCAATGACAACACCTTCACCAAGAAGGGAACGCTGGCCATGGTGCAGGTGAGGCATGTTCACACTGTCCCTACATGTGGAGTAGATATATCGCCACCGTGTTGAGGCCAAACTGGCTCTATATCTGGTTTTCTCCTGTCGGCCTTGCAGGCTCTGAGACACCTGAGGAACGTACAGGTGGTCAACTTTGGTGACTGTCTGGTCCGCTCTGAAGGGGCCATTGCCCTCGCTGCAGTTCTCAGAGAGGGACTGCCAGTCCTCAAGGTCAGTTCACCATCAGATGTCAGCCTCTTATTTCCGCCCGGTTCTTCTTTATTTATGGCCTGATTTCAATGATCTGCTATCTTCCTTGTCTTCAGGAGCTCAATCTGTCATTTGGTGAAATCACGGAGGCAGCAGCATTGGTGGTGGCTCAAGCTGTCATGGACAAACCTCACATGGAGAAAGTGGATCTGAATGGTACGCACTCTGACTGTTGAACTGGTACCACTCACTGCAGAAGTAGCAGTTACTGAGGGGGCTCCAATGGCAGGGAAAATCTTGGAAAAGTTACAGAATTTGAAGATTTGTTTTCAAACAATAGAAATATTCTTGGAAATTGTTAAATCTGATGTGAATGTTGTGAAAATGGAGACACACTGGAGGTAGATAAAATACTATAGCTATTGTAAAGGAGGTAAAAATGACTATTTTATGTCTCTTTAACAGGTAACTGTTTGGGAGAGGAGGGCTGTGAGGCTTTGAGAGAAGCTATGGAGAACATGGACAAAGCAGACATGCTGGCGTCACTCAGGTAATTTGAGTGTGTGGGTTTCTGAGTGTTTGCACAATGTCACATAATGAAATGAATCTTTCCTGAAGCGCCTGTCTGGTTCCTCCAGAGCAAATAACACCAAGAATCTGCAACAAGCTCATTTATTTAACACATAGGAGGACATTTACTGAGAATTAAGATGTTTTGTTTGCCTTAACCACAGTGATGATGAGGGAGAACCGGATGATGAGGATGACGACAATGAAAGCAGTGATGATGATGAAGATGATGATGATGATGATAATGCAAGCGACAACTGTAATGAAGACGATGAGGAAGACGACGACATTGTGAAGGAAAATGGAATAATATCAAAAGAAGACAGTCCTGAAAAACTTCAAGGCCCAGTAAGAATACACAACATACATGTATACATGTTTATATTTATGTATTTACCAGACAACAACACCCAGATCAGCTTCAAGTTATTCTTCTGCTGTTTTGTCTGGACTGACATCTCTACTTTTCCTGTCCATAAATGGAAACCTTGAAAACCAAAAAAGAATCCATATCAGGATTCCTGCTGTGTTTTGTGATTGTGACTTTGCGTCCTCCCTCAGGCAGAGATCATGTCTTTCCTCAGCTGCCCCTCTGCAGAGAAGCTCCTTCAGCTGGGTGAGATGAGGACTAACCTACAGCAACAGGTAGGAATTTCAAATAAGGGAATAATAATAATAAGTGTTGCACTAACTAATGTACTGTGTGCATGGATGGATGTGAACTCTGCTTTCTCACCAGGTGGATGCATCTGACCCACACAAGGCAGCCGACGCCCTTCTGAGAATCACTTCTTTGTACAGCGAGGAACCAGAGACCAAGACGGCTGTCCTTGAAACTATGGGTGAATAAAAACGCTGCTGTTACTGCTGGAAAACAAACAGGGTCTTTTTTTTTTTATCGTATGAAGCGTTCTTCTAGCGGTTTAAATACCGCTCATCATCCCAATCCTTCACATACAGAGTGATGTCATTGTTAGGAGAGCTCTCTCTGCTGTCTCATTTAACTGTCCCGTGTCACTTGTCCTGCCACAGACGCCATGCTGAAGAAGCTCCTCTCTGCCTCAGCCCTCCAGTCGTACTGCTTCCTCTCCACGCTGCTGGTCAAGATGGGACTGCTCAAGGTACAGCTCTGAATCTGACTAGAACTAATTGGCACCAGGATGGTTTCATTTTCTTAATGGTAAAGATTGAAAAGACATTAAAGTTCCCCACATCGTAACGTTAGTGATCTGGTTTAGCCTCTTTGGCTCTATTTTGTATTTTACCATGATGTACAGAACACCTTGCCATAAAGCGCTGCCTGTCACAAACGTCACAAACGATGCCGTCTTGCTGTGTTATATGTCATGAGTGTTTTGCTTGTGGATCACCGACATGCTGTGTGAAATCACACACTGGAGTGGCGTTATGCTGCCATTGGTTTGTTCGGTGTTAATTAAAAAAAGGTGCTGTAGAGAAGGCTCTTTGTTTCAGTGCTGTATTACCATCTCAGTAAAAAGAACTTCTGTTTTCATGTTTTTTTGATATTTAAACTCATTAGTTTGCTCCAGTCCTAGTTGCTGAAACCAACATTTATCTGAAGGGTTTTTGTCCTCTACTTCTACACTGCTCATTTCTTTTGTTCAAACCCATGTCATCTCATCTGGAATGGTTACAAAGAAAAAAAAACCCTGATCAGTTTAATCACATCATCGTTTCTTCAGGGAACCTTACATCCTTTGCTTTGTTTTCTTTCTTTCTCTCGCTCGTAGATATGAAACAGTATAAATGATTTAAAGTTCAGGTCTTTTAGGTTTCTTCATTTGTCTTCTGTGTTTCAGGGGGAGGGGAAGATGAAAAAGGTGTCACTGGTCCCGGGTCAGCTGCTGTGTTTGGAGCATGCCGTCCAGCAGGAATACTTCTGTCAGCACCATGCCTCGCTGCTTCACACCTTCACATCCAAGTAGGAACATCCTTATATCCGTGTCTTTTAGCAGAGTTGTCTGTTAGTGTGAGAGCTGTATAAAAGCATAAATGTTGTGTGAAACAATTTGTAACCTGTTGGGGACAAATGTCACATTAATTCCTGCATTTTTCGTTCCTTTGTGAATCTGCAGGAACAGTGAAGCTCTAAAATCCTGCAGTGCCGCCGGAGAGAGGTTGAGGGCTGCTCTGGAGACGAAATGCAACGACGAGCATTGATCAACCACTGCCAGTACCAACACTGGAACACAAACACACTGTACTTACATCGATCTCTTAAGCAACAATACCTACAAGGAGGCGTTACACTTGAACAAGGGACTCAGACAACCACTTAACATATTTCCACTCCTGATTCATAGATTTCATGAAGGCACAACAGACTGTCCAGAATCTCTTGATTTTTATTTTTCTACTTATGCTTGTGACTGATATATATTTTTCAGAAAATAGAGATACAAACGATAAAAAAAAATAGAAACATATATCACTTAACCTCAGGGTTGATTTGATACAAATGAAACCGATTGTCAATCAGGCACCTTCTGGATTATATTGATTTCCACTTAGTTATATGTAGCCTCAAAATTCCCTGTTAAACCCAGATAAAGAAATCTCTGGATCAGCAGATAAAGGCAGTTATTCTCAGTGTTGTGATTAACACAGCTACACATTTGCCGGATTTTAGACCCTCATCTCACAAACTCAGACACTTGTTAGTGAGGAAACTTTGTAATAGAGGGGTGCCATGACAGAAGGGGAAGGCCAAGACAATTGTTCATGTAAATGATACCGAACCAAAAAACTACAATCTATGAATCAAAATAAAGATTTGATTTTATTATTACCCAACAATATGAATAGTGTTTGTTGTTGTTTTTTTATAACATTTTATATTTTATTACTTATTTGAAACATTCTATACTCAGGATAAAGAGAAGCATTTATAGGACATTCTGTCCAATCACAGTCATCATCCTGCTGTCCATTAAGCCCAGTCAAGGCGGATTGTCTTTGTCTGCATCAGACTATGAGCACCACACACACACACACTCACCCGTGAGCCAGAATACCCAGCATGTGTGTGCGTCGCCCTGCAGTGAGCACAGTCATAACACTGCAGAGCTCAGGGGACCACAGTTACTTCTACCTGATGCTTCTCTTCTTTTTGGTCTTATTGAAAAAATGTGCTATTGTATGATTTTATATTACATAAGTTACATACATACATGATACACTGCTGTGTTTGTTACCTCATGTAGCTGTTTATGTGCCGATGTGATGGAGCATGTAAGGGAAACAAGATGATAATGGAAGACCGAGTGCACTGCATTTATGTGTCACAACATTGAATGTTTACCTGATGTGTTGTTCATTTGATCTGACATCATCAATAAAGTAAAATATAAATAAAGTGAAATGGTGACCGTCCTCTTGTGTCCACTTTGGAGAGAACCATTCCTTTAGCAGGCTGAGTGGAGCAGTGTGCAGAGTTGAAAGGCTGGAGGTGTGTGTAGGGGGCTGTCAGAACTGAATGGAGGGATAAACTCAGTTTGTTTTGGATGGGGGACAGTCAGGGGAAGAGCAGCAGAGGGAGCACAGACCGTGAGAGAGTCAGCAACGCGTAAACGACCAGCAGCTGGACGGAACCAGACCAAACCACGGTGAGTCTGTGCGCAAAACAGATTCCTTTATATACTGTAAACTGTCAAATGTCAGGATTTCAAACACGTACCTTTACTGATTGATCTATTTACCCGTGACTCCATAGAAAGTCTGAATTTAAACTTTAAAATCCAAATTGCTCAATCATGTGGATACGCTTTGTTTTGTTTTGCGCATTTTAGCGTCAAATATCTTCAAGATTTTACTCTAATTGAAGACTTCACGTGATATTTGGATGCAATCAAGTGCGGGAATTCAACAAATACTTCTTCTTTTTTTCCAAATCATGCCATATGAGAGGTTTTTGTAATTCCACAGCTTTATTAAATCAACGTTTACGCACAGGACAAAATTAACAATGTTGAAAATAGGAAAACTATGGCACTGTAAAGGCATTCAGGCGGATGGGGAGTACTTTTCTCACCATCCCTTACCAGGGGACATGTTTTTTTCAGGGCCAAACGCATTTTCGCATAACACCGGCAGTAAAAGACACTGTGCGTCTTTGTGCGCGGATGGCTCGGCAGCTCCTTTGCGGTCGGGAGTGTTGGTCCCCAGGGGGGAGGCGGACAAACAGTCCGGCCGGAGGAAATTCCTCCGTCTCTAGTTTCTTGGTCCCTCTTTATTCAGGGGGTCTTAGGAACAAAACGTGGCATGATGCTAAATGATGTTTCACATACTGCGTAGTCATATTACTTGACATACAGCCTAACCTCTATGCTCTGATTGGTCTATGTCAGGTCCGTCTCTGACATGATGTCTGCTGTAGTTTTGACAGAAAGGTTTAGTCACAGCAACATTTTACCATGTCTACATTTTCACGTCCATTCCTACGGATCAAGACTGTTGATCCGACATGGTAATGCGGTTCTAAAGCATTCCAGTGAAGACTAGGGCAGCCCAGACCAAAATCACACTAAGATTAATTAGATTGTTAATGCTGTCGCAATAACGTGTAAATTCCTTTTCAATGTCATTCTATTTTATAAAAGTATTTTTTTATGTTAATTATTAATATGAAAAGTAGAGCCATTAAGTAAATGTAGTGCAGTGTAGTAAAAAGTATTGTATTTTGCAGGAATATAAAGTAATATAAACTGGAAGTAGAGAAACTGGAGTAACAAAATTTTTTTCTTAACTTTGGAAATTGATCACTTATCAGTATCACACTTTCCACTTATACAAAAGAGTGACTCTGAACCAGAGAGGGTCTGGGTTGTCTCAAATTTGAAGAACATTGCACAAAGTCTGACCATTCTAGAATATTTTTTCATATAAGGTCCAGTTGATGCCGTTTTTTTAAACTCAGAATTATGTACGTGCATGAAAATGATAAACTATGTTCTCATATTAGCATGTCCTGTCTTGTGCAAGGACGCCGCTAACATCCTGAAATCAGTTTCAGCAGTCAGGTTTTGCTGCTCTGTCATAATATCCATCTAAACGTTGCACATCCTGGTTCTGAGTGGTCAAAGTGAACTTTTTGACATGACATGTTCAAGTACCTCTGATGCAAATTGTGACGAGGAGGTCTTCCTGTTTCTGGCAATACAACATGTGTCCGTGTTTTACTGGAGGGATGTGACGTAGCGAGGCAACAAATGGAGAGAGGACCAACTAGCAGACATGCATATCTGTGGGGAGCTGAAGAGGTTATCCACCAATCACATTCAGTACTGTGAACGAAGTTATCATTGTCCCTTTCAGATGCATTCCAAGCTCTATCCCAACACCCTCTGGGTCTTGCTGCTCCTCTGCATCCCTTCTGCACGCACAGCAAAATGTCCACAGCATTGCATCTGCGACCAGATCCAGCTCACTGTGACCTGCGTCAACAAGAACCTGACCCAAGTTCCTCCCACTGTTGATGAGGTTTCTAATTAACACATATAGATTATATTTACTTCCTATCTTGTTCTGTATAATATGCAATGCCCTCTCTTTTTAGATCACGGTGAAATTAGATCTTCGAGGTAACGACATCCATGAACTTCCTACGGGAGCATTCAGACACACTCCTTACCTGACTCACCTGTCGCTGCAGCGCTGTAACATCCATCGTGTGAAGGAGGGGGCCTTCCGTGGCCTCGGTCGCCTGGTCTTCCTCAACCTGGCCAGCAATAACATAGAGATCCTCTACCAGGTCGTCACACACAAGCGCGCCATCATCACTATTTTATTTTTTTTTTTTTTTTGTGGAGCAAATTAAAAATATTGTCCTCCTTTTGAGCCCAGGAGTCATTCGATGGACTGTCCTCGCTGAAGCAGCTCATGATCGACCGTAACCGTGTGGAAGAGATTCAGCCTGGAGCTTTCTCTCAGCTTGGCTTCCTCAACCTGCTCTCCCTTACACACAACCGGCTGGTCTACATCCCCAACATGGCCTTCCAGGTACGCACACAGTCTGACAATCTGTCGGTTTGTTGGTTGGTTTGGTTTGAAGAAATATGGAAATGTCTCCCGTTGTTGGAACATTCATTAAATAGGACACCTCTCCTCCTTCCAGGGATTGCAGAACATCAAATGGCTTCGTCTTAGTCACAACTCTCTGAACTACCTGGACATCGAGTCCTTCGCTGGTCTGTTCACGCTCACCCGTCTCAGTCTGGACCACAACGAGCTGCAGTTCTTCCCCACTGAGACCATGACCAGGTGGGCTATTTAGCATAGGAAACTATTCCCACAACCCCGACTCTAAAAGTTATGATGCTAATTAGAATTAAAATTTAGAATGCAATCATTTGTAAACCGTGTTTACAGACAGCAGTTTCATAAAGTCGCCCAGAGCCCATTTTGTAATATCCTTAATACAATCATGTATTTGATTAAGTGTTGAACCTCTTCCCATTCTTGCTTGTGATCAACGGAACTTTTTAAGGATGCATTCTGGATCACTAGATCTGGAATATCACTTGGATCCAGATCAGACTTAGAATTAACAAATATTAAAAAAGACAATGGCATTGAGGTAAAACATTAAATATATCATCTTTGTACCACTGTCAATTGAGTATTTGTCCAAAACAGATAAGCAAATTATCACATTCGGTGTTGTTTGTTTTACACAGCATCCCATAAATTAAACCCATAATTTCCATCCTGATTTTGCACGCTTCTCCCTCTCGGTATCCAGACTGCCAGAAGTGACCCGTCTTGATCTGAGCTACAACCCAATGACTTACCTCGGGGAGGAAATGGTGTCCATGGCCAAACTTACCCATCTCTTCCTGGACCACATGTCCCTGCAGGAATTGGCCAACACAGCTGTATCAAAATCCCCAAGCCTCATCCACCTGGACATCAGCTACAACCAGTTACGCATCATCCAGCCCTTCTCTGAAGGGTCACCCAACCTGGCACGTGTCAACATGGCTGGGAACCCCATCCTCTGCAACTGCTACCTGCGTCCTCTCAGGTACAGCAGACACACTGTATGTGGGTTTTGAACTGATGACTGATATCTAGGTCACAGTGCTTTAATTCTGTCAACAAAACTGATCCTCTTTTTGGCTTTTTTTCCCACCGCAGAGAGTGGGCGATCAGGAACAAAGTGAAGCTGATGGGAACATGTGGAGGACCGGCCTATCTGTCAGGAGAGAACCTGGAGGCTGTTTACCCTGCTGAGCTGCGATGTCAGAGCCAGGAGGCCATGTTGAAGGCAGAGTTTGAGGAAGCAACCAGGATCACACCACCACCGACTGAAGAGCCTGTGAACAAGGTCAAGTGTCCTGTCAACTGTGTCTGCGAGGTGAGCAGGGCATAAGGCATCCGGGATATGGCAGTGGGGCACAAGACAGTTTTATGATTTACTTTTGTAGTGTACTGACACTTATTTATGTCATTATACTTCTTTTGGCTGATGTAATGCAGCAGCACAGCAGCACATTCCCACTTTTACTCCTTGAACTGACACATAAACATGACCAAAAGGAATAAGTAGGCCTAAACACTCTCTGGCCTGTTTCATCCCTGCACAGTAAAAACTAAAAGTTCACTCACAAAGGTGCATACCTCCGCCAAGGCCTATAATCCCTTTTAATTCAATTAAACCCTGCTCTAAATTCCAATGAGATAAGTATGGCATCAAAATATCTGCCCTCAAGGTTCTGGTAACGTAAATGGAAAAAAAAAATCCATCCCTTTATCTGGATCTTCTCCAAACTTCTTTTCCAATTTTAGCACATGTTCCTCTCTTCCACCAAATGTAATGAAAATCCATCAAGCAGTCCATGCCTATTCATAAAAACGCCAAAAAAAAGCCCTATTTGGAAGTGACAGAAATTCATGGGTCCATCCCTTTATCCAGATCCAGAACAAAATTTGATGAATTCTTCCATGGCTCATGTAATCCTACAAAAAAGTCAAACAGACAAACAAACCAATGCTGCAATCAGTAGGTAATAATATACTTAGCTTAGCATAGGTAAGAGGTGGGGGAAAGCTGTCTGAAGTAAAACTTTCCTATTCCTCTACAGCTCACTTAAAACATGGTATGTTTTGATTGTTAAATCTATTCGGAAAACAGAAATGTAAAATGACAATTTGGGATTTAATGGGGAGTCAACACACTAACTATATTTGTTTTGAGTCTGTGGAGATTTACCATTGTGCCACAGCTCAGGTAGCACTGGTAAAATTATTTGTCTAACGTCAAGGGAACAAAACCTACAACAAACTCTTGTGGTTGTACCAGCAACAAAGCAACAAAATGTACAATGTCATATCAAATACTAGTCAGACTCCATGAAAATAAAAATGTCTATGGGTAGATTTTCCTTCAACAGCAATATTCAGAAATATTGTAAATTTTAACAATGTTTTCATGTAAATTTGTAAAAGTCTTAAACATTATGTGACTTTTTGAAATAAATAAATAACATATTCTTCCAAATGGAAAGTTGAACATAAGCAATAAAACACTTCTGTCACTTCTAACCACAATGGCCGCCATCATAGTCTTGCTTTCACTTATTCTTCAGGTCGGTTTCTTGCTACCACTAGTGTTACAGATTTTATTTTCATGCACAAAATGTTTTGTAGTTTAACTTTAAATTTATTTTATACATACAAATGATAATAAATGACAAAACTGGGAAAGAAAAGTGTCAAGATGGGGTAAAAAGGAAAAAAAGTCATAATGACTGGTTACAAACCTGTGGTTTGGAACCCTCCAAATGGTATTATGATAAATGTAAGGGGTCACTATCGGAAATAACACAAAAACATATTCAAAACTTGAATTATGTTAATTTTTTCTGACATTTTAAAAATCAAATGTCATGTCACTGTATAGCTTTTAATTCTTTGACATGTGCAAACTGTGTTAGTAGTCATTGCTGCCAAAAAGGTTGTGTCACTAAAAAAGAAAAAAATATGACAGAAAATTGTTTCGCAATCTGAATGTTTATGTATACATGTATTCAAATGGACAGTGTGAAAGAATATAATTGTACATCACTGTGTTTCTCTGCCCCCTCTGTCCATGACCTCCTGGTCTTCAGGCTGAGACACACCACTCCTCCTGTGAGAACCGTGGCCACACCAAAGTTCCACGGGGGTTCTCTCCAAACACGCGTCTCCTTGACCTGCGCGGCAACAACTTCCACTACATCACTAGCAACAGCTTCCCCGGTGTTGCACAGGTGGTGTCCCTACATCTGCAGCGCTGCAAGATCGTGGAGGTGGAGGGAGGGGCTTTCAGCGGAATGAAGGGACTGATCTACCTGTACCTGTCAGAGAATGACCTCACTTCCCTCAGCCCTGATGCCTTTAAAGGTCTTAATGCTGAAGTAAATTAGTAGGAAAGTTTTATAGTATTATTCTGACTTGAATTTCTATGATTGTAATCCACAGGTCTCCCACAGCTCACTTACCTCCACCTGGAGAAGAACCGCTTCACCAATTTCCCCAAAGGAGCCTTCAAACTGGTGCCCAGCCTGCTGGCACTTCACTTAGAGAACAACGCCATCACCAGACTGGAGCCCGATACCTTGACTGGAGCTGAGGGCATTAGAGCTCTCTACCTAACTGGGAATGCCATCGATCGCGTATCCCCCAGGGCTCTGGACCAGGCCAGTGACCTCGATACGATCCACCTGGGGGGAAACAAGCTGAGGGAGGTTCCCACTGAAGCACTGAGCAAGGCGAGAAACCTCAGAGATCTAAGGCTGTCAAGGAATTCAATTCGCTGGGTGGGGCCGCATGCTTTTCAACCATTGGGGACGACTCTGAAGGAGCTTTATCTGGATAACATGGGACTGGAGAAGGTGAGAAGGCTTCAGATGGTTAGCCATTAGTCATAGCAACAGCAGACTAGACTCTTTGTTTTTGTCAAACCTGACCATTAAACCAAAAATCTAAACTTGAGCACAGAAAATGTAGACTTGAGTCAGATTATCTGCTGCATTAACGGATTTAGGATGAGTGACAAACCATTTCAACAAGGTTATTCAACAATATTCTGATGTCAAATCTTGTACTCTAGATGTCATGGGACTCCCTGGCAGGTCTGGGTCCAGGGTTGAGGAGTCTCTTCCTGGAAGGCAACCAGCTGGAGGAGGTGCCCAACCTCCACCCTCTCACTTCTTTGGAGGTCATCAACCTGGCCGACAACCCTCTGATGTGTGACTGCCCTCTACTGCCCCTTCGCTTGTAAGACAATCCCAGCACAGTGTTGGACATGTCCGATCTGAGGGGTTTTTTCTGTCTCCTTCAAAGCGGGACAAAAATTATTTTGTCTAAAATAATGGATTTTTTCCAATATATTATTGTCGACAATATGACTAGTTTAAAGGCTCTTTAATCATATAATTTAATGCAATAACATAAATTTAGAACCTTTAATACAGTGGGACAACTTGATTACACCCCAATTTGTAGCTAATAGCCTATTTGCTCAGTGTCTGCTTGTGTTTATTAAAAGACTTTGGTCTTTTTTTCTTCATCTAGGTGGATTGAGAAAGTCAACCTGAAGGTACGAGCCACCTGTGCCAATCCCCCTGAGATGAAAGGACGCAAAGTCAAGGACGTCCACGTCTTCAGAGTCTGTCCCGGGGGAGAGAGCCTCCCCTTTGCCCCTTCTGCCACCCCAAAGCCTGCCAAAGCACCCAAGGCAACCAAACCTAAGCCAATGCACCTCAACGGGCTTCGGAAAATCAAAATGCTCAAAGCTAAAACCAAACTGCGCAAAAGCTTCAACACAAAATCGACAGCAGCCAAGAAAACCACCAAAAGACGCAGCATGGCCTGAACTTTCTGCCTTTTGTGCAGATGCCAGAAAAATGGAAACTGTTGAAGACTTTGAGGTTAAACGATGATTCAACTCTCAGAAACTGTAACCTCTGCTGACTTTGGAAGCTGAAGCTGCTGTTTCACATCTCCTGCCAGTTTCCCTCAGCCAGTTTTTGCAGTATTTCCTCTTTGCCGTCTGATCAGTGGTGTTGAAAAAGTCAAAAAGATCAAAAAAGCAGCACAGATGCTCTTTGTCAGCACTCCCCTCGTTCACATTCACAGCTCATAAAGCTCCTGAGCAGCTCTGTTGGACATTCTATCATCTTAAAGATGGTAAATGAAGTGAATGTTGTTAACTTTATTACTTGCTCAAACAATCATACAATCTTTGGCTTTATGCTCGTTATACTTAACCACTACACCACAACTGCAGAATGTACCAAACTCTGAATTTAAAGTCCTATTTGTAAAGATGGTCTGAGACAAGACAACATTCAGATCAGTTTTTTTTTTAATGATTTAATATTTACACAAAAGAAAACATCTTAACATGAAAGAGGACAAAAAATACAACATTAACAAATACTTATCTGCCAACTGAACCCAGAATGAGTCATATTTACTTGTTTGACGCCTCAGAGAGAACCCTCCCGGGACGTGTCCTGCTCTGTACTGCTCTCTGAAATTTCTTCCACGGAGCTGCCTTCTCCATTGCTCCCCTCCTCTTGGTCCAGCTTTTCTCTCTCCTCTCCACTGCTGCTTTTTTGGTTTTCACTCTGCTCCTTGTTGTTTTCACCAGTAAAGCCCTCTTCCACAGATCCCAAATCTTCACTACTTCCTGCGGCAGTTTCACTCTGCTCCCTCTTTCCCTGAGCCGAGTTGTTCAAGCTGCTCTGCTTTGGTGCCCGACGTGCTCCTGACTCACTTTGCTCCTCTCCCTCCTCTTTGATTTTACTCTTGCAGATTTGTGGGGGCTTATCTGGAAGATCAATAGAGGTCTCCATCTCCTCCACTTTCACCTGCACTGCAAAGACTAGAGACAAAATCAGCAATTACACAAACTTGTCTCACAAAAATGAGAAAAGGTAAAGATCATGTGTTATTATATAGTTTGTCCACTCACTCTCCTGCTCCTCTTGCTCAGTCTTGGGTTGGATGAGAGGCATTTTTGGAGGAGGACTGAGGCCTTCCAGCCCTGGAGGACCAACTGTGACATCAGGCTGCTGACCAGAGTCATCTTTATGGTGACCCCGAGAAAGTCTCTTTTTTGCATACTTCTTTTCTGTCAAAACCAAACAGTGAGGTGTAAACAAAGTTCTGTAATTGTCAGATGTGAGAACATTAGTGTGAAGACTAATCTAGTTTCTGTAGCAAAACACAAGGCACCAAATACATTTCTGAATTAAACTTACTCTTTTTACCAAAACAAAACGGCTTGGATTTCTTGTGTGCCTGCTGGTTTTCAGTTAAATCAACTGGAAAACAGAAAAAGACACTTTAAGAGACACCAGTCGCTCATCTGAGACAGTGACAGGTTAAGAGAGGCAAAAAAAAAAAGACCTCATGTAAACTCCTGATCAGAATAAACTGGCTCAGTAGCCCACTTTCTTCAACACACAAAGGGATGTTGTTATCAAATGAGGCATTTACCGAGTCCTGGCGGAGGCTGGAGCTGGTAGCCGTTAAGCTCGCACCAGCCTACTGGGTAGATGTCTGGGGACTGGTGGTCGATCCACTGGTCGAACTCATCATCCCAGCCGTCAAAGTGGATGAGCAGCAGGCGGCCCACGCAGCGCTTCACGGTGGCCACACACACTAGACGCGGCTCCATCAGGTCCACCGCCTCCAGCTTCATGTTGGGGGAGAAGCCATAACCCGGGTAGTCCTGAAAAAAAAGATGTTTGATGAAGTTTCCTTATGTACCAAACTTTAAAAAAAAACACTTAAGAAGGCTTTCAATTTGCAGCTCTAAGTGAAGGAGGGTTTGGGTGTGATCACATTAATATGCTGCCAAACAGAGAGCACAACATGATACAAATGATAATTAGATTTGGATTTCCTGCCTTACAGTGTTGAACAGTCTTGCTGGTGCAGCTTGAGCTTTGGTCTCCTCCAGGTATTTGTCCCAAGAGAAGGTCTGAGTGTCATAACCTGCCAAAACACAGAGAAATCCACAGGTATTTTCATTTACAGTTGACTGAGATGCCTTCTGTCAAGGACAGAACAGTAGAGCGAGACAGTAGCGGCAAAACGTTTGCGAGTGCGTATGAGCTGAAGCATAAACTGAATGACAAGGCATGTTTATCTTTTACCTTGAGGTACTGTGAGAGGAATGTTGTTCTTTTCACAGAAGCCAACAGGAAGGATGGCATGAGATGAGGCATGGTAGCAGAACCAGTCAGAGCCGTTGTCTGATATGGTGCCATCGATGCCCACCATCAGGTACCCATCTAACAGCACCTGGGAGAGGTGGAGGGGGCCGGAGTCAGAGACACAAAAGAAACACAGACGGGAGAAGGGACAACAGGGAGGCTACATTTTTTTAATCGCAGGATAATGAAGTCACGACCCGCTCTAATCTGCTCCTGATTGGCTAGCACCTGCCTTTGTTGGTTGGATTGGTAGGTTTAGGCATAAAGTGTGAGATTATCCCTTTGCACACAGAGGTTGTGCAATACAGCTGTAACTATGAACGTAACACCTGCAGCATAACACGGCCCTAATGTGTGATTTTTGATAGCATGCCGGCATTCTGCATGCAAAAGAGGCATGACGTGTAACACAGTAATGTCTGCGTCTAGGGCGATGCTCTACATAAGGTAGAATGGAAAGGATCTTCCATTCCGTCTTTGTACCATTTATACAGAACGGCAAGGCACAAATAAAGGTGCAGTCCCACAGTAGTATTGAACAGGCTGTGTAAAATGGGCTAATGGTTAAGGCTAGGGTATGAATATCAGAGTAAACCAATGGATACAGGTCATGACTTCACTATTCTGGGAAAAAAAATCTATTATGTAAAGGATTACATGTGTTTAAATGAGGTTTATGTATATGTATAGTGTGTTATAATTAATGACCACCTAATTGGTGGGGCAGATCGATCTATTCTGTCTGACATGGTCTCATCAAAAACAACACATAACACCAAACTAACAGGGAGTAGCTGTCTTACCTTGTGTACAGTGGCCACACAGATACTTCCCAGATTAAGAGGGTCAATGGCCTCTAGCTTCATTCCTTCCTCAAAGAAACCTCCCTCCATGTAGACAAACCTGGGCTGCAGATCACACAGCAGTCGATGAGAGTCGTGCTAAAGCAGCGACTCTACGTTTCATGATTCGACAATTTACTTACCTTTTTGAACAACAGGAAAGTGTCAGAGTTAGCCTTCAAAGCAGCAACTTCCGAATTTTTTACTATAATAAAAAAAAGAAGATTTAACTTTCTTATTTCTATTGCCATGTAAAAAAAAAAAAAAAGTCAAATTGAAAAGTGATTCCTTTCAGTGATTTTCTCATCAACCAGCCACAGCAAGTGACAAATTACAAAAAGCGCAGATGGTTTTATGTATGTAGATAACTGTTTGAGACTTTTAGAATACTTTCACCACTATGATACCTGTGAAGGTGGATGGGAGCTTGGACAGACTCACTGCAAAGAGCCTGCTATAAATAAACGTGTGTGGCGGCCTTTCCTTCCTCGTGTTATTCCCCCTGTGTGTTACTGACAATACTGCATGCTTTCAAATGTATGTATGAACAAACTAAATCCTAGACCTACCAGGTGCTTTCATGGTGTGACCCACTCTGCTGGACCAGCCTATCGGGTGCAGGAGGGGACTCCACATGTGGCACCAGAAGTCAGCGATCACATTTTCTATGGTGTCACTTTGGTCTGTATACACCAGACGCAGACGGCCACCGATAATCATGTCTATGATGGCCAAGCGGGTCCGACTCACGTGTTTGGGGTCCACTACCTCCACATACATTCCTACTCTGAAAGGGATCTTCATGCTCTCTGCCAGCTAGAGGAAGACGGGAGGAAAGGTGGCAAAGGGAAAAAGATGCTGATTAATTTAGAGATATCAAACCATTCATTACATTTTCATTATACTCACATGTCCGGGGCAGATGGGTAAGCATTTATGACCCAAATCAATATGTCAGGAAGTACCTAGTTTTTACCTTGAGGTAGAAGTCAACAGGTAGAGTGTTGGCCCCGACCAGTTTCGTCATCAGATACTCTTTCCAATCTGGGATGTTCTGCTTCACATCTGTGGACACACAATTTGTCAGATTAGAACATATCCTATTGTTAAAACACCTGATCCAGGCTAAATTAAAATAAGCCGTATCTGTTTTTATTAGTCTACATTAAATTATAATGTTTCCTCTCAAGTCTATTGTGTTCTACATCTTTCAAGTGCCAGTCCAGCCAGGCCGGTAAGAACTCATGTTCATGATCGTCCTGATGCCGTCGGACCTTGTTTATTCTCTGACATGAGTGTGATCATGAAAAGCAGGTCTGACTGTGAATCCTCACCCTGCGGTGGCACCAGAAGTTTGCTCGTCATGGCGCACCATCCGATCGGGTTGAGCTCTCCCGAAACAAGGCTGCACCAGAAGTCATGGCTGCTGTCGTGCTCAAAGCCTTCATATCTCAACAGGGCTTTGTATCCTGAAGACCAGGGATGTGAGGAATGAAAGGGTTAGGTTATTATAGAATATAAATGTTAAAATTAACATTAAATATTGGGTTGTAGAGCATAAATATAAAGCAGTGTCTTCTGAGAATGTCTTAACTGTACTTTTGAGTAATATTACAATAGTTATTTGTGGGAGGTCCTTTCTTCCAAATATATTCTAATACAATATTGTTGCTATTGTGTCATTATTGGCTTTAAATGGCCATGGTTGAAATTCTGCTTTTATATGTTTTATAGAAATAATTGTAAACTGAGCCAGACAAAACAAGACCTTTTACAGGGTTTCTGCAGGTTGCAACGAGTTAAATTTAAGACCTTTTAAGACCTTTTAAAGACCATTATAAATTAAATTTAAGACCTGTTTCACATCCATGCTGGGGAACAAAGTATGCTGGATAAAGAAAGAATATTAGAGTCCCAGTTAGTTGCAAAGCAAATTAATTTATTCACAGAACTGTGAGAACACAATAATGTGTAAAAAAAACCCCAAACAAACTCATTTTGAAGTGCGACGGTAGCATTTAAATGAGCATTGTTGAAGAAGCGTTGTAGACCTACTTATTTAAGACCTTGTACATAATACTCCAACGTGTTTTAGCCTTTTTAAGGCCTAAATCACATTTTTAAACTGGCTATTGTCAACAATTTCTCAGATTTTTATGGAACAAATCCTTAAATGGAAACAAGATGCAATTTTGAGTTTTGTGAAGTAAATTAATTTTTGCTACCGGCATGGCAGAAGGGCGACAATGTTGGATGGTCCAATGGTCTGACACTGTTAACATCTATGATTACTGGATAGCAGTTGTCTTCTTCTCTCCCTTCGCTGGTATCTTGGCACACACTATAAGTTGCCACCACTTATAGATGAGTGGACTAGTGTGAAACAGGCAGGAATGTCTACGCAGGTATAGGATTTATGAGATTAACAAAACGGGCACCCACTCATAGACAAACAGATCTATAACACTACAAGGGGTCAAAAACTCCACAGGGAACCTTTGAGACTAAGAATTTAAAAAAAAAAAATCACACATCTGATCAAAAATCATAATCATGGAAGGCTAATTCCATGGCGCAATGGCGTTTTGAAATAAACAACAAATGATGTACACACCTGCAACTTGGATGACTGTAGCGATCCAGTAGACTTTACTGGGCAACACTGCATTGGTGTTCAGGACCTCCACCTTCATCCCTACGGAGATGTCATCCCACTGGGTGCATAGTGGAACCTGCAGGTGGGAGGTCAGACATTTCCTTACATATCATCAGTGTGATGTGTTTTATGTGATGTCTTGACTGGCAGTTTACTTTACTTCTAGTGTTTGGGCATTTTAAATGTATTGTTTTTTTATATGACTGACATCCCTCTGCTGATCACAGCTTTATTACACAACACTTAAATTCTGGTTTTATTTGTTTTTGTTGCTATTTTCAAAAGTAATTGTCAAACTGTTGCCTGAGCTACTGACAAATGTGTATCATCTTACATACATGAGCTTCTCATGCTGGTGAAAATGCTCTTTAAAAGGCCCTGTGTGTGTGAAAGAATAAACTTTTACATACATGCATGAATGCTACAGACTCACGTGTCTGAAGCAGGACACTGACGCCGCCAGAGATGTTTCCTTCTCCAGGTAGGCTCCCCACTCAAAACCTGCAGCAGAGACTATGGAGAAAACAGAGAAATCACACAGCTAAATAAAGTTTCTCTGCAGGGTTTGTGTACGTAGTTTATTGTGTGCATTCAGTGACCTCACCATACAATCCTGTTTGGATTGGAACGGATTTGGTCACCTTGTTCAACACTACGGCTTTTTTGGAGGGGGGCTTTCCCTGGAGAGAGATAAGCATAAAAAAACCTTCTGAAAAGTCTTCATTTTTTGTGGCCATCTTATCGCTTTAAGTAGGTTCTAGCACATTTATTTGAAACTGTATTGAAACTGCATGTACTACCATGGAGGAGAGTCATGAGTGAGATCCCATAAGTCAAAACTGATTCTTTTGCCTGTCCAACAGTCCATATGTTACGACCTGGCTCAGAGGCCACAACAAACAAAGAGACAAACGATGTTCAGTTTACCATCACTGAGGACTACAAAATGTGAATATTGACAATTGAGTCCAGTGATATCTGTCGACATTTAAAACAATGAATCAATTAACAAAATAATAGCCAAAACGTTTTCTAGTGATTGACAAAACATTTCAGATCCAGCGCTGTCTCCTTCTTCTCCCCACTTTTTCAGCAATAGCAGCTGGTTAACAGCTTTATGCCAAATACTGCCACTATTTGTTAGCAATTATAAATAGTGGAAATATAAATTTACTCCAAAAAAAATCATTAAAACTATCAATTCAAAATCCAATGTCTCTTGGTGTACTTCCTGAAAGAAACTCTTTCCGAGGACACTAATTATGCCAGGTTAATTTGAGGAAATGCATATAAAAAAAGAATGTGATGGAAATGGTGCAGCCAACAGACTTGGATTTGAATATCTCACATATTTCATATTTCAAACAGCATTTTGCTTCAACTACAGCTGAAACGACAAGTCATGTGACACTAAATTTAGATAATCCAGTAACCCTTTGACTTATTTTTCAATGGATGTTGGACTATTGCTCGGATAAAACAAGCAACTTAAAGACATCACCTTTGACCTCAACTAATTCTCTGGATAGAACCGCAGGGCTCTGTTACCGGTTCAATCGTTGTCGCAGCAAATGAAAAAACAATAATTACAAAAATGGCTCCAGTCTTGTGGTTTTCAGCACTGAAACAAGAAGTGGCAGCCCACATCCCCTTTAGAGTCTTCACAATATGTCTTTCGTATTTTATAATGGTCTCCATTAATCTCTGCACACGTCAAGCATGACATGCTTTGTTGATTTTCGATTACATGTAAAACTGTACAAGTCTACTGCAGGCACTGTGTACCACTAAAAACAGCAGTATGAGGCGGATCAAACAAATCAAATGCAGATCATTTTTGTAACGAAATCCACTGTTGCTTACAATGTAAATTTGCTGCTTATAAGAAAAAACATCTCAAGCATTTGGTGCTGGCTGCACAGAACGGACGCATGACTTTATACAGAAGGAGCATGTCCCTCTTAAAGGAACAGGAGTTAAATAAGTCAGTGGCTGTTAGTTAAGAGGACACTGACTGAGCTTTAAGAAAAAAAGAAGTGAGGGGCAGCCATTATCTGTGCCACAAGAGGAAGGACGAGAGTTGGAAAATAAAGAACAGCTGGATGACGACCAGTGTTTATTGGTTGGTTTGATGTTAGTAGCATCATGCAAAAACTACTGGCCAGATTTCCATGATAGTTGGTAGAAGGATGTGACATGAGCCGAGAGAGAAACAATTACATTTTGGTGCAGATGGGGATAAAAGGGGAGGATCCAGGATTTCCACTTTAATTAACATTGCCAGATAGGGCGTTTGTCAACATGTTCCCAAATTACACACAAACCACTCATTTCCATAACACAAAGTGGAGGGGTGGGGCATGTGTCAGGCAACGTTAACAGACATATGTAGGATTGTTTGGCCTTGGCTAAGGTATGGCGTCTACTGAGGGCCATTCCAGTTTAAGAAGGTATGGAACTGCAAAACAACATTATCTCTGGGTACCAACTTAATCACTAATGACAAACTTACTGTCTAAAGCAGCCTAAGTATGCACAGCAGACAGAACTGACTAAACCAGAGACACAAAGGACATTTTGGATACAAAACCTACTGATGTGCATTATGTAAAAGAGTACAAACCATTCCTTTTGGAATGCATTTAAATTAAAAAATAAAGCCCTGCAAAAAGAATGTACACCTGTACGTATTAATGAAATCCTCGCCCATAAATGTTCGATCTTCCTGAGAAAAACAACACATACAACAACATGGGATTAAACAAACTCATCATTCATTATTGTTTGTTATGCTCACACCTGCAGACGTGCCAGTACTGAGGTTTTCTTGGAGTTTGATGAATAGGAACGTGAACAGGATGTACTGCAGAAACGCTTGGTCTTTGAAAAAAAGGTGCTCATATTACCGGTGGTGCCACACATCTCGCATACCACTGTGAAGATAAATACACACAATTTGCTTAAAACACCATGTAACCACAAATATATGAACAGTACCTGGACCTTATACAGACATGATTTTTATTATTATTCAAGTATGTTGTTGAGAAGTTCCATTACTCCACAATTTTGAGTGTCTAGTTTTAAATTTTAATTTCAAAGGAAGAGAGAGAAAAGTTACATTTTGTCTCTAAATCCTTGTTCTCTCATCTCCTCATTTGCAACTCACCTGGTCGTTCTTCTTTGTTTTTTACTCCCGGGTTCACCTCTCCTTCTTTCGGAAGTTCTTCATCACCTCCTCCATCAATATCATCAAACTGAATGCCCACCATTTCATTGTAAGAGAAAAAAACAGGATGGTAAATTAAATTTCTGAAACAGAAGTGAACAGAAATTCTGGCTTTCTCTCTGCAGTGACCCTTTCATGATCATGATTACTGATACTTACGTCATGTTCTCTTGGTTCACCTGCAAAGGCCCGCCGTTGGATAGCAGGCAGGCACTTGTTACAGCCCACTCCATCACAGGAGGAACAGTGTGGACGGACGAACACTGTGGGTACAGCTCCTGGCCTCAGCCTCAGAGTTTCTGTGGGTGGTCTGGGCTCAAAGTATTCCTTGCCAAAATGCTCATGGCAGAGGAAAGAATTGGGTGTGGCGATCCACTGAGGGCGGGATCGCTGCACCTGCTTCTCCCATTTGCGAAACTCCTCGTGGTCCTTGGGGAATTTAAACAGTGTCACACCATCTTCTGAAGTTTTGCCACATCCATAGGCCACACAATGGTAGGGCATCCTGTGTTCGGCTTGGGGGAGGACCATCCAGAGTAGAAAGCAGGATCTACAGCAAATGTATTTCCTTTTATGAGTTGTTCTATAAGTTCTGTAGAGGAAAGTAATTATTATATGTTAGAATTTCCTTATCAACAACAGAAATAATATCTATTTATTATCTTATTCATTCATTTATGTTTAGTTAACGCTAATTTCTAAAAACTAGTGATGCTGAAACTGTTGCACATCAGGTGAAGACACAGGAAAGGATCATTGTATATCTATACGATTTCTGATCTCAAATGACTTAGTCTTAAAAATGCATTACAATTAAGTGGTAAAGTTATTGCAAACTAAAATGAAATCATGAATAATGCCTCTAGCCACCTGGGTAACAGTGAGCTTCACAATGGGAATTCTTCACATTATCTCATAAACACTGTCTGAAATATCAAATATCAAACATCTTGATGACGTTTCAAATTGTATTGATTGCTTAAGAATCTTAATATTTCATGTTGTATGTCAATCATATATCATAACGTCACAATCAGCAAACGCATTAGTATTTCAGACAATGAAACGTTCATTTCTCTGCAAGACAAACTTCTGCAGGCCAGGACTTACTAACGTTTGTTAAATAAGTCAACAAAATATTTGCCATTACCACACCTCACATGCGAAATGACGACCAGTTGAAATTAAATTTTGAATTTACTCTCTGTTAGGAGCAAACTGATATAGCGAACAGGTTTATGAGCAAGCTGTTCAAAACATAAACAGAAGTGATGCTACTCATGTCCTGTAGATGCAAGCTAATGGCTAATGATGCTAATAGCGCGTTCGTCCAATTAAGAAACTTCAAGCCTCTTGTTATTACATTAAGTTACAATTAAAGGGGTAATTATAACTGGGCACTCATTTAAATATCTCATAAAACTGCTACATTACAGATATAACCTGATTAACTACATCTTAGTGGTCTCCCGGTCACCTACCTTCGACGTCACCTTAGTCAATTCCCGGACAAGGAATTATGGGTATTGAAGTTTTAGCAGAATTGGAAGGGAACTCCACACTGCTCCACGCCTTATATCAGATTAATTCATGTGCAGTTTAAAAAGAAGTGTTAAGAATTTGCCTTCCTTTGATTCACTAAGAATTAAAGCAAAAGTAGTTGTAAAGGTAATCGATAAATAATTGTAGCGTTTTAGTGGTTGCCTTGCCTTGACAAATATAATAAGTAACAACCCTAGAAAGTACTTCCTTTCCTAAAAACTTTTTAAACCTCCAGTGCTCTGTAGCTACACACCTGCAATCGTGTATCTATTTTAGTTTTGTACCATATAATTGTATTTATAGACAATGCACACTTATGCATGCCCATTTTATTAATAAATAATTGATGATCTTGTTATTGCCATAATAATTCATTTGTATACTTGTACAGTGAGCTATATTATATAATAATGTTATATGCATGTTATAATTTCACAGAATGTGATACTCACCTATGGTCATGAGCTCTGGGTAATGACCGAAAGAACAAGATTGCGGATACAAGCGGCCGATTGAGCTTCCTCTGCAGGGTGTCTGGGCTCACCCTTAGAGATAGGGTGAGGAGCTAGTAGTGATCAATTAGAACTATAAATATATCGTGACTGTACTATATTCAATTGTATTCGGGTTAAAAGAGATCTGCAAATTACTGCCTTCTGTTTTTCTTGATATTTTATAGTGACACATTGATCAAAATGCATGTTTGTCTCCTTTAATTGCACATGCATTCACCATGAATGCAACAAAATTATTCTAGTTACCTGTCTCTGTATGCTTTTCCTCACCTAATGCTCACCATCCTCTTGTCTGTGTCATCACAACAACTTATTCTCAGAGAATTTTGTCAGTGCAGACTATGTGCTGAACTGTCACTGCTCTTTTTGTCTTTGGTGGCAAGAAAACAATGCTATTCTGTCCAGCTTCAACTTTAGTGTGGAGGACGATACTTTGAAACAATGAAATAGCTCTGATAATGGAGGGCTTTCATGGTTATGTTCACTCCCTGTTATTTTGTCCACTCTGTGACTTTTCCTTTTGCACCATCATTGGGTCGATATTTTCCTTTGGACATGTATTCCATGCTATGCCCCAAATCTAATGGCAGGATTTCTATTTGATCAACTGTGATGATATTAATAGTCTTGAGAGGATGAATGCTAATATTTGGTGACCCCAAGACCTTTCCTTTGGCTCTACCACATGGCCAATTCCTTCACTTTTTGAATATTAAAATCTAATGGGCAGTAGTCATCAAGTTTACAGAGCATATTCATGCTCACCAAAAGATTAATCCTTTAGACTCAATGATCGAAAGATTTTTCCCTCAGACCACGAAATCCACATAACAGCCACACCTATAAAAAAAAAAAAGCAACAGCAAAAATTACTTCTCTGTTTTAAGTATTTCAACACTAGATAGTTGTTTAGGTTTGGGGATTTAGAATTCTTGTCTTGTCATTTGTCTAATCTAAATACAAATCCAATAGATAGAAAGGCCCATCACTCAAATTACTTGACAGACCTTTGAATACAGGGACAAACAACTAAACCTAACACAGACTTAGATCCTGGGATGCCTGCATGACTGTAGCCTTCAACCTGATGTTATTAGACGATGTCAAACATTCATTGGGTGTTTCAACCCTGAACTGTAACACCCTCCAGTGGGCAGGTCACCAGTGGTGGCTAAATCACTGCCCATCAGCTCCTGACTTCCAACTCCGTCTTATTTCAGAGCCAGTAAAAGCTTTGTTCTGCTGCCTCCTCCAGCCTGCTAACTGCGGTCTTTCTCTCCTGGACTGTTTCTCCAAAGGCTGTGAGCATCCTCTACATCCCACCTCCACTGGGAATAGCCAGACCGTCTACCTTTTGTACTTACAGTCTTAGAACAGTTTCAGGTTCTTGGAGACTTTCCTTTCATGGGCCTCCTTCCTCCCAAGGGACGGTCATGATAATTTTTGCCCTCTCTGACCAAATGTAATAATGTAGCATTATACGTTTGTGAACATTAGTGATTGTCATAACCTGGCTCAAAGTTGAACAAAGGAGGGGAGAACATATGTGAATTGTCACTAAAAGATTATTTTACATAAATAAAGGGAAACTTAAGATAAAGACAAACTAACCACAAAACCCAAAAAGTGTTGCAGTCAGGGGGGAGACACAGACTGGTTGACTGCCATCAGTTTATATAGCTGTGAAACAAGACCAGGTGAGCTGAATCACCCTAACGACCCAGGAGAGAGAGGCCTGCTCACAGTGATGTTTGTCAAAACAGAAACAAATGTGTCATTTCAATTAAGATTATATGAAAAAAATAGATTTTTTTTCACTGGCAAGGAAAAATTTTCAATTATGTTTTGTGACACATTCCTCTAATTTATCCATTAAACATGTTCCTCTATCACAGGTAATAAAGGCTGTTTTTCTCAGAAGACACTTTGACTTGTGGAGGGAGCAGAGGTCTTGTTAACAATGTTAACAATGGTTCTGTTATATTAAAGCATCCTGGTAAACCATGTCAGTGTGACAGTAAACCAGTATGCACAAAACCAGGACCCTGAAACTGAAGCAGCTAAATGGAATTCAGCCCTCATTAATTTATTTATTACCACTGCCAAGGGGGTTATGTATTTGCAGATGTTTGTCTGTCTGTCTGTTAGCAGGATTCGTCAAAAGGTTGTGTATGGATTTTGATGACATTTTTTGAGGAGGTAGAGTATGGCCCAAAGACCGAACAATAAGTCCGCCCACATTACAGGCCCATAATGGACTGTTTATGATTCACTGCCTGCTCAAGGTGTTATTCAGGGAGATGAGTGAAGAAGGGCTGCACTCTGAGCTCAATTACGAATTTGTTTAGAAAAGGATGGTGTGCCACAGGGAGATTGAAGTGCAGCCACAAACTGCATTAAGAAGTGAGCTTCACATGGGAAACATTACAGGGAAACTGAGCTGCCTTTATGGAGGTTTCTCAAACTACTATCTAGTTTCTTGTGCTTTTCCTACTATAACATGTCCAAATTTTTCTGTGAAAAAGTCCTATTTTCAAAAGAGCATTACCAGTTTTACCTATCAGATAAATTGGACATATGTATTTAGACAGGAATTTATGCCACCATATCACTAAACACAGATATATAATTACTTTTGTTGTATATTGCAATTACAAGTCAAACCATTACAAGTCAAACCAGTGAATTTATTTAATTTATTTTCCATTATCTTCCATAGACAGCAACAGAAAATAGTTTACATATCACTTAAGGTGTATACACATAATACGGTAAACTAAATGCATACATACACTCATGCACACAGTATGAACACAGTACATACACTGATAATGCACTGCAAATGAAAGTAATATGATTTACTTCCATTTGCAAGTGTGATATATTGAGTGCCAAACAGCCAGTGATGCCTGTGCTTAAAAGGTGCAACACAGAACATGAGTGGTGTGTGAAAGGATTACTTTTGAGTTTCTGGAAAATGGAAATTTGTTGGAAATGCTGTCGTCGTTGTTATTGTTCAAATGGGAATGTTGTTGTCGTTGTTGTTATTCAAATGTAAATGTTGTCATTTTTGTCGTTCAAATTGAATGTTGTTGTTGATGTTGTTGTTGTTATTCAAATGGAAATGTTGTCGTAGTTATTGTTATTCAAATGGAAATGTTGTTGTACTTGTTATTGTTCAAATGGGAATGTTGTCGTTGTTGTTATTGTTCAAATGGGAATGTTGTCGTCATTGATATTGTTCAAATGGGAATGTTGTCATCGTTGTTATTGTTCAATTTGGAATGTTGTCCTCATTGTTATTGTTCAAATGGGAATGTTGTCGTCGATGTTATTATTCAAATTGGAATGTTGTCGTTGTTGTTATTGTTCAAATGGGAATGTTGTTGTTGTTGTGATCATCGTTGTTATTGTTCAAATGGGAATGTTTTCGTCGTTGTTATTACCATGGAGGTTATGGTTGATTGATTTGTTAGTTTGTTAACAAGATAACACAAAAAATTATTGACGGATTTTGATTAAATTTTCAGGACAGTTCGAAAGTGACCCAGGGAACAATTGATTAGATTTTGGTGGTGATCCAGATCACCGTCTGGATCCAGGAATTTCTTATAGTTTATTAGTTATACCACATGTACCGTTGTAATGTAATGATTACAAGGCTCCACAGGCTTGTCTGCAAAACAAAATGACTCTAGTTTTGCTTTGGAGTGAAATGGCAACATGGGGAAATTGAGCTGCCTTGGCGGAGGTCTGCGCTCTCTGAGTGCCTTCTAGTTTGCTCTTCATTACTTACAACATTTTGAACATTTCATCAAACAACCCACTCACCTTAACTGCACCTCTATATTTATTAATTTAGCTATCTATATTAATAACTCATCAGATTACCTTGCTATTGATTTAGTCACTTCTGGGATTCCATTATCTCTGCTATGGCCTCAACAACAATTGAATATCATAAGTGTATGTAGGTAGTATAAAATAGCATGCATTACTCCTTCTGTAGCTTTTTGGGTGCAGGATAGCTGAAAAAGAGGGAAGCGATGAACACAAAAAAATAAGTATTTATGTTTGTATAGGCAGTTTCGGCTGAGATTAGTGGCCTGACAGAGGCAGAAACTACCACAGGATCCTGCAGCCCACAGGTTGACAGTGTTTCCATTGGTTTGTCTGCATAAATGCACATTTGTTTGGGAGTGCGTACCATTCAAACACTTTACAAGCACCTATTAATTCCTGAGCGGCTCGTAAATAATGTTTTTCTTCTGCTCTGTTTGAATCTGTAGCTTTTCATACACATCTGAGGCTTCAATAAATGTTTCCACCCTTTGCATTCAAGAAGCTTTCGGCTGTTTTTGTCTGTGTCACACTGGAAGTGGAATTTTTTCCATTCTTTTTGATTGAATTATCAACTGCAATTACATCATGCAAAATAAAAGCAATGGATAATAAAGCTAGGAGTGATTATTTTGTTCTTTAAATCTTGCCCAAACAGGCTCTGATACCTTTGTTTCTACTATGTATATGAAAATTATAGGAAGAACTTAATTCTAATCATAGGGAGCGTATTAGGTAGTACATTTTTACCTGTGGGCCCTCTAGTGGAAAAATCCAGCCACAGTGCTGGTCCTGTGACTGGACATGACATATTGGCAGGGTTTGATTACCAGTTTAATGTATTATGATCCTGTCCCCAAGTGTCTTGACTTACTGACATGGTCAGTGAATGGTGATGCAGGTTTGATGAAGCCTTCAAATATTTTTTTTTCTATTCAGTAGAATCCCAATTTTATACCAAAAATGCAGTTCAATGTATGTGTCAACTTGCAAAATATTTGAACTATACATAAAGTGCCTGCAGCCATGTAGCACAAAATTGCATGGAAGATATCTGGGATTTTTCAGTTGGAAATGTAGGGAGGAAAGACACGGGATGATTTTAAACACATTTCTTGGAGGAAAGTCAATTCAGTGGGTTCCATGAGAGAAAAAATAAGCTGAGACTCAAGCAACAAATTTACTTTAACAGGCTGAATAAATATAAAAATGAGAGAATAAATGCTGACGACTATTATGGTGCAAGAACAAGAGGGGAAGAACATTCTTTGACTTTGGGATTAATGAGTGAAATTGACCATGGAGCCAATTTGTAAAGTTGTCACCAGAGGATATTGCATTCTTCTGTGCTGTGTGATTAAGGACTTATAGAGGATTTGAAAATGTATGTATGAAGCTTCTTTAGCATATGAGAAAGCAAACAAATCTAATTAGGATGACATGATTGGGTCTTTACTTTCGTGAATGTCAATTATTGATGACATCAATAAAATCTTTCCAGATATGCATACAGTTTTCAGTGTTTGTCCAACTTGCAGCTCCACTAGAAATTGTTCTAAATATGTCATTTGCTATTCTTACTGGCAGCAAAAGTGATTAGCAGTTAGATTGCATTTAGTATTTTGTTGAACATAATCCAATATGAATCTTTGCAAGACCTCTAGATGCGAGTCCGGATTGCTGCATAGATGAATTTCATAACTTTCTTTTTTTTCCCCTTTTTACATTATTTTGCCTAATACTTTATCCACCACTGCAGCTGCACATGTGTCAGCTTTATTTTTTTTAATTTGCATCCCCCCATCCTTACCCGCTGCCACCAGCACCACCACCATCACTTCGCAGGCAAACAAGCCTTTCCTGCCCGACATTATCTCTATCCAGACTCCGCTGGAAAGGAGGTTGAAATGACGGATGCAACCATGGAAGAGAGACCCGGGGACAGTTTATTTACATCCGAAGAGGCTGTATAAGTTTAGAGGGAAGCCGCCGTGTGCGTCTCCCTCTTTACTTTCACCGACCCCCTCCTCCTCCGCTGGCAGAAATTTATAAAGAACAAAAAATCCGACGAGGGAGGGAGGAGGAGGAGGAGGGGGGTTGATATACGCCGAGGCTGAAATCGAGAGGCGAACCTAGGGAAAGAGGAGTATTTTATACACGAGACTTTCCCCCTCTTAGTACCCCTAAAGGAGGGGGAAAAGTCGCAGTATTGGAAACGAAGAGGAATGAGCTTCTAAAGGCGTGAAAACGTCTGCAATTGTGGATACTTTATATATTTTTATTTCGAAAAAATATGGCCGAGAACGTTCTGGACTCTGGCCCGCCTTCAGCCAAGAGGCCTAAACTCTCCTCTCCGGCACTTTCCGCCTCCGCCAGCGATGGAAATGGTAAGTGTAGTTTTATGATATCATTTGTTACGATGTTATTTGTTAAGTTTGTCATTTTTCGGCGGCTTGTGTATACTTGAAAGGGAAAGCAGACGCGGGATTACTGCTCTGTTTTTGTCGTAGCTTGCTAATGTTAGCCTCCTAGTAGTGAGTGTGTGTCGGACGTGAAGAGGAGCTCCCCCAGCTAGCTCGTATGCTAATAGCCATTTAACCGGAGCTAGCTCTGTTAACACCAACTCGGCTAACGCTAGGCTAGCTAACTGAATGCTGGTCCTCAAGTGACGGTCCCGTGTCTAATGGCTACTACAGCCGGACTGATAATAAGCTGAATACCAAAGCAACTTACGACAAAGTTTTTTTGTGTTTTATAGTTGTGCCAAATTGACAATCAGCCACGGTTAACCATATTCTGTTATATGTGTTTTCAGGTTTCTAATGTCTGAAACAATCTGTTGTCTTGCCCCATCATAGCTCGGACCCTTTCCCAACTAACGCGAGCTAGCGTTACTGTTGGCGGTGTTTGTGAAATCAGAGGCTGCCAGTGGTGGTGGGGATAGCCTTGTGGAAGAGCTAAATTTAGGCCCACGGGTCCGACTGATTGTTAAGCTAAATTTGCCATTGTAGGTGTGTATTTTGTGAATGGCGTGTGACAGCAGTGGCCTGCGAAAAGAACTGTGGAGCATGGACAACGCCATTCCCAACCACTGTGATGTAAACCATTGAGTCAACTTAGTAAGAAGATACTACTTCAAGCACAAAATACTCTCCCAGATTTTAATACTTGAACATTCACCAAATCATTTTACCATGGACAACCGCATATTAGGCTGTCCACTCAGTTAACTCGGAGACTGTCAGCGTCTTTGGATAGGGTAAATCAGTTCAGATGTTGCACACATATACTTAACTTGCATGATATATTTTGTGGGTCGGTGCAGTGCTGATGATCTGTAAATAAGGGGTGTAATTTTATGCGCTCAAATGTATTGTCTAAGATTATTTGTGACACTGCAATGCTGAGTGTTTGTAGTTAGTGTGAGAAATTAAAGCAATGAGGAGATATTGGTATACCTCTTGCATGCTATTCATTGTTTCTCTGCTTTTAGGAGTTTTTAAATGTTTGCTGCTTATTATTTCATCTGATTTCAATTACTTTATTTTCAGAATTTGCTCGTTTATGGTTATGACTGCTTATAGTTATAGTCGTTTAACTCAGCTACAATTCCTCAAAAGACAAATGACCATCGCAAGTGACTTGAGCTGAAAGTGATGTCTTTACTCAACTTGACCTGCAACCAGAAATCTCAAGTATTCATGTTGTAGTTCTATGAAACAGAAATATAAACACTTTTGAGATAAATGCAAATGTGTTGAAACCTAAAAAAATCACTTGAACAACTTAATATTAATTAATTAATTAATGTATAATTAATTTATACAGATGTATAAATCTTGGTTGGGTTTGTTAGACAGTATGTGGTACCTTTCAGCGTTAGAATACTCATGATTTATGGAAGAACAGAATTTAAGACGAGGAATGAAATAAGATTCTGTGCTTTGAGAAATTTGGGGGGATGAGTGCTTTTTGGCCATGTTGTCTAAAAGATACATGATGTCCATCATTTATCTTTCTTGGTTGCCTAAGCTACTTGGTGGATTTAGACTGACACAGTGAGTGCATCTCTGGTGACTTGACTCCATTTTATTGTGTTACTTCAATAAAATTGTCCATTTGTCACCTTGTCTGTACAAACTTTTCAACATGTTGAGTCACTTTACTGGTAAGGGATTCTCTGTGAGACCAGGCCATGTGGGCCACATGCACCCACACACATTCCTTTGGATCTCACCTGTACTATAGTGCTTAGTTGTGTTGTGCTTGTTGCCTTGTTAATTTCTAATGGGGAAAATTGTCATAACTTATAAAAAGCTTTTTATCAGATTTTAATGTCAAGCATGCAATTGTATTTTTACTCAGTCATGCTAAAAATAAGGATTATACCAGCTTAATATGGCTGTGGCCCCTTTTGTCCTCACCCTTTCCTAAGTTTTTCTCTCATTTCATTGTTAACCCTCCTAAACTTGGCATTTCTTTTCAACTTTAGATTTCAGCTCACTGTTTGACTTGGAGCATGATCTCCCAGACGAGCTCATCAGCTCTAATGAACCAGGCCTGATTAATGGTGGGGACCTCAGCCAGTTGCACACCACACTAGGGGCAGGACCTGCAGGGCTGGGTCCTGGTGGAGGGGCCGGAGTAATGGGTCTTGGGCTTGGCCCTGGGGGGGGTCCTGGAGGTATAGGCGGAGGCCAGGATGCGGTGGCCAAGCACAAACAGCTGTCCGAGCTTTTGCGTTCAGGTGCACCCACCTCAACTCAACAAGGTCACCAAGGAGCCATGGGCAGCCCTGGAGGCCCCACCGTCATAGGGCAACACTTGGCAAACATGAAGGCATCCCCTGGCCAGGGGCCTCCACAGATGATGAGCCAGGGACCGCAGCAGCACCTCTCTCCTCAGCAACAGGCCAACATGATGCAGCAACAACAAAATGCTGCAGCTGGTATGATGGGTGGGATGAACAGGGCCATGATGGGAGCGCAGCAAAAAGGAAATAATGGACAGCAGCAGCCAGGCATGATTGGGAGCCAGGTGATGAATGGCTCTCCCAGGATGGGTTTCGGGAATCAGGGGATGGGTGGGAACAGCAACCTGTTGACTGAGACCCTACAGCAGCAGGGAGCTGGTGGCCAGGCTGCAATGAGAGGCCAGCAACCTGGGGCAATGAACAAGGTAGGAAATCCTTCAATTATAGACATGTTGTTCTTATCCTATGGGCATGGTTTAAACATTGCATGGGAAACCATTTCATTATTTTTTTTAAAAGCTTGTAGAATTTATATGCAACATGGTCATAAATGTCATATTGGGTGAATATTTTAAGTCAAGATTTCATTCAATCGTGTTCTCATTTGTAGACATCATACTGTCTTCCAGTTAATGATTAAAAACCTTTACTGCTACCCTAAACCTTGACTTTTTCACAGAAACATGGACTAATTTAGTCAAGTGTTGGTATGTAATTACTGCTGATGACAGCTTATTGTACGTCAAGACCATGTGTTTATGTGCAACACTGATTCACAAATTAAATGTGGCTGTTTCCTTTAACTTCAGTTACTGTTCTAGTTTGGTTCTCTGCTCAGAAAGGAAAAAGGAATGCTTTTTAAAAAAATTTTTTTTATTCTAATTGTAAAAATAGAAAGTTGTGCTTTGGGTCAATGAATGTGTATCTATGTACATCCATGAGCAATGCACAGCACACTCATTCTTACCGTTGGATTGGCCAAATCTGCTCTGCCTGTGTAATTGACAGCCCCACCGGAGTGACGGTAAAATGGCAGTTGATATTGCTGAATGATTGTGATAAGAGACACCAATGTTTGATTACGCCATAAGGAAATCAATATCAATGAGAGGTTTTCCAGGTTAGGAAGCAAAGGCACTAGAACTTGTGGTTCCGATTGGAAAAAATAAGGAGAGAAAGAGACTGGAACTAATTATAATAAAAGAAGTTGCCTGATACAGTTTTGGAGCAGGGAAAGGCTTGTTAAGAAAATAGATGTATTAAAAAACAGCTATTAGCTATATTTTTCATACTAGCTTTTACAGAAAAGGTAAAATTGCAAGTTAATGCCACTGCTGTTTTTTTTTTTAAGATTGCTCTTTGAAGAAAACCTTTCTGATAAAGTAAAATTTGGTAAAAGTTGAAACAAATTATCATTATCACAGAAGCTTTTGAAGTAATTAGGAGTATGTTTTGGGAATAATGCAAAAACTTTATAATTTAGCCGACAAAACTCAAGCATCTTCAAAGGAGCTATTCTGATCAGACTATTAGGGGTAAAAGTACTCCTTAAGTACCATGGCATGAGTTGGAGTTTGCATTATTGTCATATGCATGATGTGCTTTAGGTCTGCAGCACCCCGGTCGTCTGCTTTTACAAACGTCTTATTTAAAAAACAGTTATATCAGTCCAATATAATCACCAGTAAGAGAATATCCTGAAGTGTGATTTGGTGGGTTACCATGAATATGTTCTATTTATTTTCAATGGGCTGTTATGTGGTTCATGACTGGACAGGAATACTTGTTAAGCATCCCATTACATTGTTAAA
This sequence comes from Chaunax sp. Z400, assembly GCA_037577475.1. NCBI lineage: Eukaryota > Metazoa > Chordata > Actinopteri > Lophiiformes > Chaunacidae > Chaunax > Chaunax sp. Z400. The sequence continues at coordinate 14,573,655 of CM075203.1, forward strand.
TGCTATTCTTACAAACATCAATATTCATTCATATTTCCATCATAAAGAGGGTCCTAAGGTGTGTGATTTAATTACATGAAAAAGAGTGCCAAGTTTGTGAGTACCTTAAAATAAGAGTTAAATTATTTAGATTCCTCCTTCTCTGCCTGTCTTTTACACCCTATAATTGAGTAATAAAGCTCTTATTTAAAATTAACTTTCATTTAATTGTTAATAATCTCAGGTACACAATCATATTACCTTAATTTTGTGTATGGAGCTTACATGCAAAATGGCAATGCATGTCCCTGTGTGAGCAGTGGAGGCTGCACAGCCATCAGTCATTATCAGAGCTAACTTCTGAAAACGATAGTTTGTTAAAATGTCCTTTTGGCATTGATTAATTGGACAAACAAATTAATTGGTTGACCTAATGAATAGATAGGTGATTTAAAAAAAGGCCTGCTTATTTACAGCTAAGATTTGAGATGTTGGGGTGACAATGGAAAATTATGTTGCAAAGTGCCCCCAGGTCAAAAAGGATCATTGATAAGATTAGTGACATATGAATGGGTTCATTACTCTCTTCTACTTTTTAAAGCTGTTCATCATTCTGACCAACTTCTCTCTCATTTTTTTTTCCTTTTTACTCCTAGATGGGGATGATGGGGAACCCAGGGGGTCCTTTTGGAAGTCCATATGCAGGGCAGGCAAGTCAAGGTTTGGGAGGTGCAGGGCTGGGCCCTCAGCTCCAGAACAAAGGTCCCATGGCCAACAGTCTGACCCAATTCAATGTGGACAAGAAGACTCAGCCCATGCAAGGAATGGCTGCCATGGTAGGGAACTCATGCAAACCGACTGAAAAAAAAAGTTTGTTTGTCAGATGCAAGAATGAGTTGAATTATAGTTCTTTTAAAAGTTAAGTTGGAAGTTTTAGTCATCAATTTAAAATGACTCCCTCATCTTTCACGACCTACCTTTCTTCCCACCATACCACTGCTTTACTGCTCTGTATTCTTCTTCCTGTACTGTCCCTTCTCTGTGTTACTTTCTCCCTATTCTCTATTTATCAACTAATATTGTCTCATCAACATAATTTCTTCTCATTCCTTCCCACTTCACTTACCAGGGCTCCCAGCAGTCACAAACAGGTGTGGGTGGTCCCTCTGGTGCACCTGTTGGAGGAGGCCCAGGGATGGTTGGTCCTGGTACCCAGGTTTCTGCAGCAACTGCTGCAGCTGGAGCACCACCCACAGCAGACCCAGAGAAGCGCAAGCTAATCCAACAGCAACTGGTACTCCTGCTTCATGCACACAAGTGCCAGCGGCGGGAGCAGGCCAACGGTGAAGTTCGGCAATGCAATCTACCACACTGCCGAACTATGAAGAATGTCCTCAACCACATGACTCACTGCCAGGCCGGCAAGTCCTGTCAGGGTGAGTAGAAGGGATGCTGCATGCTCCTGTACTCAGTGGACAATTATAATGTGGCACTGGGTTATCAAGGATATCAGTTATTTTATCTTTTGTATTATAACTACATTATTTTACCTGAGACTTGATGCCAAATGGTCTTTGGCACTGATGCTAGGTTGATGAGCTTTTGGAAAATAACTTCCTAATTAAGGTATATGTCACAGTGCAACCATTTAACACTGAGGGAATGAGCTGTACAATAGCAGTAATATGATATTAGATTGTTTGCGTAATAATAGATAAAATAACGGCAGCATTTGGCTAACTTTATAACATTTTTTTTGTCTTGCAGTCTTTTTAGGATTTAGGCTAACATCTCTAATTTCGTCTTTCATATTTGTTGTCCTTGTCCCTCTTTGTTTTATTCTTGTACTTCTTCCTCTTCCCCTCCCTCATACACCTCTGCGGTGACCAATTCATCCTGTCTTTGTGCTCCTTTTCATCCTCAGTTGCTCACTGTGCATCATCAAGGCAGATCATCTCCCATTGGAAGAACTGCACACGACATGACTGTCCTGTCTGCCTGCCATTGAAGAATGCTGGGGACAAGAGGAACCCGCAGTGTGAGTGTCTGTATCTGACCAAAGAACACTATACTTATGCATTCCTTTTTCACTTCAGTTGATATTATCATATTGTGTTATTACATTACCATGAATTTCTTGAATGTCCTTTGTGAGTTTGCAAATACATTTCTGGAGTTGAACCTGCAACCTTGGCTGTATTAGTGAATTAAACACAATCTATAGTGGGATAAATGATAATCTGATTTGCTGCATGATTTGTTTGCGTAAACATTCGGTCATTCAGTATTTTCTTTTGCACTTTGTAATAATCACCTCAGTATGCATTATTAATCTTCTCTTTTCTTCTTATGTCCTCACAGCTCTACTTGGTGTGGCCACTGCAGGTCTGGGCAGCCCTCTTGGGGCAGTACCTGGTGGCCAACCAAGCGCTCCCAGCCTCAACCCACCGAACCAGATTGACCCAAGCTCCATAGAAAGAGCCTACGCAGCCCTGGGGCTAACCTACCAGGGCAACCAGATTCAGGCTCAGACTGCCCAGCCTAATATGCCAAACCAAGGCCTTCAAGGGCAGGCTGGTGTGAGGCCTCTGAATCCAATGGGTGAGTTTGATTGCATGTTCACTTGCTTAGTTCCCAAGGAATTTTTTCCCCTGAATGGTTATTATGTAGAGTTAAAAGCTTCAGTGGTTGGTTGTTGCCAGATGGAACTCAGAACTACCAAAATAATTTTTCAAAGGTTTTAATAAAAAAAAAAAAACCCAAAAGAGCCCTGTAGGTAGCTCATTCAGATTAGCATTTCAGCGGTATGCTTTTGATGCATTAAGGGGTCTAAGAGCAAGGTATATAATTGTGTTACCTGTCCTCTCCATGTGTAGGTGCAAATCCCATGGGAGTCAATGGAGGTGTGGGAGCTCCCACTCAGAGCCAACAAGCCAGCCTGCTGCAGGATACCATGATGCATCTCAACGTGAACAGCCAAGGGTAAGAAGGAGCACAATCACCAAAACATGCCATTAGGTGGATATCTTGATTAGATTTTTAGTGTTTCACTCTCTTCTGCGTCAGAGTCGCTGCATATATTTTATTTTAAGAGGTCAAGCATTACATTTATGCCCCCATCTCTTCCAGCCTGATGAATGATGCCAGTGGTGTCGGCTCCATGCCTACAGCAGGCCCTCCCTCAGCCACCGGCATGAGGAAAAACTGGCATGAGGACATCACACAGGACCTACGAAACCACTTGGTACACAAACTGTAAGTATTAAAGAACCACTAGACACCACATTTTATTTCACTCTGTACATTTGCAATAATAAGAATGTGATGTTATTGGCCTATTATATTATGCCTTTTTTGTTCAGTAACTGTAGTATAATCATAGCTTGACAATATATTTATTGCTTATGACCAGTAACATTAACATGATAAACAGCAGGGCTATGACCATGAGCTGACACTTGCCAAAGACACATGCACAGACAGTGTAGTGAGTCGACAGCACTACTACAACACAGGTATCCACACAGAAACACTTTCAAGACGACCATGACTATGATTAGTATGTAGATGCCATATCACAAAAATACAGGAGTTAACAAGGACTTAATTTTCATTTCCTTTTTCTTCCCCATTGTTTGTTCTTTCACTACAGTGTTCAGGCCATCTTTCCAACTCCAGATCCTGCCGCCCTCAAAGACCGTCGAATGGAGAACCTAGTGGCCTATGCCAGAAAAGTTGAAGGAGACATGTATGAGTCAGCCAACACTAGAGTAAGTCTCCTTTAGTTTACTGCATTACTCAGAAAAGAAGGGGGTAACTGATGGGACGTTTGCCTGTCATTTTGTGACTGTAGCCACTCACTTAGGCCATCGTCCATCAGTCTCAAGACTCAAACATTTTACAATTCATGTACAATTGTGGGATGAGGGTGAAAATCTATAGTGCATGACGGTGAATTACTTAAAGATTACTGCAGGTGGTAAAGCCCTTCCCTTGCATTATACTGTTGCTAACATGTCTTTATCTGCTAAGTTGTTAGAGAAAAAAAAGTTAAGTTTTATTTCAACATTAGTCTTACATTTTCGAGATGTCTTCCCTCGACATGTTGTCTTCATCTTGCTACCCTCTTTTTTTGATAGGCTGAGTACTATCACCTGTTAGCAGAGAAGATCTATAAGATCCAGAAGGAGCTGGAAGAGAAGAGGAGAACCCGACTCCAGAAACAGGGCTTGGGCCTCGGGCCTGCAAGCATAGTTCAGCCCCCCACTGGACTGCCTCCAAGTGAGTGGACATGCAGCATATGTTGACCAGGATGAGCTAATGTTCTGCTGGGCTGCAGTCATTCATGTGAATGATAATTTAATCTGTTGGAATGTGACACATTTTATCATTGTTTTGGATCCCTTACGTCATGTATTTAGATTTAAAGTAAGGAATGAATGAGACTACAGACTAGAGATGCCCACAAGTCATTTTACGCAAGTAAAGTAAAGTGTCAAGTCTTTGGTTACAACTTTCTTTTGGTTGTAATGAACATTCAGTCATCTGCTGCATGCTATCCGGTCTGTTTGGAATAATGCATAGCCACAGTATATTTAAGGAGGGATGATAGCTTCCAACAGGCAGTTGCAATGCAATGAAATTATGCATATGCATTACACAGCGCAGTAGAATAATTTAACATTTTCCAGGAAAGCATAAATGCTGGGAACAAATAAAACTTACTGCTGTGAAAAGGGGCAGATGAAGGTTACGCACTATAACGGTCCAGCAAGCAGTAGAGTACAGGAAAACGCAGCTCTCTAGTCGCCAACATGCAAGAGGAAGTGTGCTCAACTAAGTCACCTGATATCAGTCACTGACAAAACACTAGTCATATAAAAAAGGAGAAATAATAAAAGCAATTGAAAGAGCATGGAGAAGACCAACATGCAAACCACAGGCATCACTTGTGTAAACAAATATGACAAGCAAACACTCATCTTTTCAAAATATTCTGCAAACGGCAAACTGGTAGAGTTGACCCCCTTAGCTACAAGATTAGTTGCCAGCTAGCAAGGGATAAATGATGCTAAAGCGAAACATTTTAACTAAACATCCATAGGCGCTAACATTTACTATCACACAACTAAATGACCCGCAAATGCAGTGTTTTTTCACGTGCCTAATAAAGGTTGATGGTATCAAACCAATACCCTTTATTTTTATACAGCAGATGTATTAGTGGTTGTTTTGTTTGGGCCTTGGATGAAGTCATTATAACAAAGTTTTATAGCTAATGGTTCAACAGCTGCAGGTGTGCTCACCATGGTGTTGGAGCATCTTCTGTGGCCACGTGCATCGGATGCATACTGATAATAAGAGAGGGAATGATAGTCAGCTCGTACTCATCAGAAATTTCCTTAATAATGTGCCAAAGAAATAAATTGTTCACAAGTCCCAAATCTCATATTTAAGTCGAGTCTCAAGTCTTTTGACGATGAGTCTCAGTAACTGTGTGTACTCCAAATTGCAAACGTAACTCCCTATGCTTCAGACAAGGACTGTTTGTGTCATGGTAATATCTTGATGTCCTTAGTACTGCGGGTAAATTTTAAAAGGGACAAAATAGAAGTGCAGATAGCTCGTTTATTGCACAGTTATGGTAACCTGCTTGGAAAATCTTACAGGTTTTTTATAGGAGTTAATGTAAATTTGATTATTTCCTGTAACTTTTGCCTTGTATTACCTGCTTGTCCTGCTAGGTCTTCCTAGCATGATTCCTTCCCCTCATACTCTTGGGTCTCTGGTCTTTTTCATGAGTTGGTTCAGATTATACACACATTAAGTGTCCTATAGTTCTTTTGACGGAGGCTCAAACAGCATTTCTTGTCATTTCTGTGTTTTGCAGCCACATGAGTCCAAATGTCACTAAATTTCCCTAAGCAAACAAACAGGAAAAAAAGGATGAAACATTCCAGAGCAGTAACCTTTTAACACCTCCTTAGTTTGGGCATTTCCACATCTGCCTCTCTCATGTGCACCAGTAACAGCTTGATTGTCTTGATCTCATGTCTATTTTTACAGACGGCCCCCTCCCTGAACCATCAATGGTGCGACCGACTGGACCAAATCAAATAATCAACAGGATGCAAGGCCCAGGTGAAGAACCATAGGGAACCACAATAAAAAAATTTAATTCATCACTTTATGGAAGGACCATAAGTCAGTCCAAATGTTACTTTGTCGTAGAGACTACTCACGTTAAGACTGGAAGCTTGTTACATATTCTTTCCCTGGTGTTGATACTTTATTGTGTTTAGGACACTTTGTGCTTTTACTCAACAACATAGAACCCTCACCACTGTACATGAGTGGAACCTGTTCAGGAACAAAATATAAATGTGATGTGAATTCCACATTATGTGTTTTGTTTTGTCAGGTATGAATCAGTTCAATCAGATGGGGATGCAGTCTATGGGCCAGAGGTCCACACCACCACTCCCCATGGGACCATCTGGCAACCAGGTCAGTACTGAACTCACCATGTATCACATTTTCTTTTCAGCGTGCCTGTAAGCACAATTAGTCCACTAAAGAGTCTTTTTATACACTTATAGGTAACCGGTCAAGAGGTTTGATAGAAACATTGCATAAACATTTTTAACACCCGTGCCCATGCTTTTTCCCCCCCCTACCTCTAGATGGGGATGGTCGGATCCAGGATGGGGCAGCCCAATGTCAATCAGTTTCAGAACCAGTATCTGTCCCAGGGACAGTTTCCTGGCCCAGGAGTTGGAACAACTCAGCCTGGGATGGCCCAACCTGGAGCACAGGCAGGCATGGCACAGGTGAGCTGGTAAAAAGTTATTTTTCCTGCTAGTCAGAGGTATCTGATTTTGGTTTTTAAAACCAATGTTGGGAAATAAGATTATAGGTGTTGTAGTTTAAAGTGTAAGTGCTGACAAATAAGCAACATCCGGTCCAGTCAATGACACCCAATATTTCCTGTGCCATCAGAAAATACAATCTGAGACCCGGAGCAGGGACTCTTTTCACTTTGACGCAAGAATTACATTTAAAGATTTACTGCTAAAATGTTCCTGGGTTCACAGAAAAGGTCCTGCGAATGATGAAGTTTTAGGCAACCTTATGAGAGGTTATCATACATGTTCAATATTCTTCTAGAACTATACCTTTTATTGACCTTTGTCCTGTGCACCCTTCCCCTCTGTCACACCTCTCTTCATCCTCATCTATCCTAAGACACAGATGGGAACTCCTCCCTCTCTTCCTGCTACTAGTCCTCTAGCACAGGGAGGTTCAGCCTCTGGACCCAGTAGCGTCTCTGCTGTGGGGCCCATGGGTCCTCAGAACGTGGGTGGTGGAGGTCCCAACTCTTCTGTGGGGGCACCTGCATCCTCAATGACTGCATCAAACACAAATCAGCAACCCAATTCCATCTCACATTTGGCCGCCATGCGCGGCAGCTCGCCTTCCCCTGCTCACAGCCGATCTCCTACTCCTCACCAAACACCCCCCAGACTCGCCAGGTCCCAGACCCCACAGCCCCACACCCCGAACGCACCTCAGCTGGCTCCACCTTCAGCCCCCCAGCAGAACCAGCTTGGGCAGGGCCCCGGCTCCAACAAATCCCTCCAACAGCAGCACATGGGGCCAGCTGGTTCGACCACTCCGTCTCACCCTGGACTGACCTCCAACTCAACGCCACACAGTGCTCAGCTGCCACGCACTCCGGTCAGTGTGATTAAACTTTTTTACATACCTAGAGATTTTAACATTAAGACCAGTTCACCTTATTCTACAGATTCCATTGATCTTGTAGCAGTAGCTCACATCCTTATTTCTCACTCTTTATCTTGAAACCAAACATTCTACTAGTCAAAACCTTTATCTCCTCATTGTATCCTGGTATTTTAGTGTTGGTCACTTTCATGCACCACTATGTCCTGTTCACTTTTCCATGCACCTGAGTTTGTTTCTATGTCACTCTCTAGTTGTCCCAAAAGGGTTCATTTCCAATGGACGGTCAGGCCCTGACTCCAGCCTCTGTCAGCAGCTTGGACACTTCCTCCCAGCAGCCACAGTCAAACACTTCAGCCGCCAACCTTGAACCCAAGATAGAGGTCAAGCAGCAGGATGAAGGGGAGGAGAGCGATACTGGCAGCTGCTCCAAAGGAGGCAAGCTCAGCAACCTCAAAACAGAGGAAAAGCCTGTGAAATCAGAGGTGAAAAAGGAAGAATGTTGTGGGGAAGGAGGTAAAGGGGTTCCCATGGATACATCAATGCCGATGGCTGTCATGAAGACAGAAGACAGGAAACCGGAGGTAAAGAAGGAGGTGAAAGAGGAAGAGGAGACATCAGAGATAGCGACACCACAGGCCCCAGTAAAAAAGAAGAGTAAGGAGGACTTTATTTTTTTTAAAACACCTAAAACTCCTGATTGTATATGCACTTTTTAACCACCTCCCTGTATATTATTACTGATATAGTGTTGTTTTTCGTGGAATCCATATGAGTAATTGAAGCAGAGCAAAATGTTGTTTTTTTTTACTATTATTTCATGCCATTCATTCTTTATTTCTTCTCAGTCTTCAAGCCAGAGGAGCTTCGTCAGGCCCTGATGCCCACACTTGAATCTCTCTACAGACAAGATCCAGAGTCTCTGCCTTTCAGAATGCCTGTAGACCCACAGCTGCTGCGCATACCTGTATGTATCCCTGCCTAGATTGAGATGTACTTGTATTCTTCTCCACATTAAAACTGCAGAAGAGCATCCCATTTTTTGTGTGGTTCCCCTCACTTCAGAAACCTCTCTTGACTGTGTTACTTGTGGTGTATTTACTAGGATGGTAGTGTCCACATCTTAGATGTGTATTTAATTAATTTTAAAATAAATTGACAAAAGTTAAAACTGCTCAACATTAATGCATCTCACTGTGTTCTTGCAGGACTACTTTGAGATTGTGAAGAACCCCATGGACCTGTCTACTATTAAGCGAAAGCTTGACACAGGTCTGTACATGATGCTAAGTATTGTGTGTATTAAGTGTTGGTCACTGCTGGAAACTCGCCTCCTTAAAAACGCCACTCCTTAAACTTATTTGTTTATTTTGGAGATGGATCAAACTGTAGATAGATGTGAATTTAAAGTTACGATGTGCTGATTGCTAACACTCCAATGAGCCCTTTATGCTAATTTTGTAAGGTTTCCTCATTGCATCATCCCATGCTTTGTGTTTTGGTTGTAGGTCAGTACCAGGATCCCTGGCAGTATGTGGATGACATCTGGCTGATGTTCAACAATGCCTGGCTGTACAACCGGAAGACATCCAGAGTATACAAGTACTGCTCCAAGCTGGCTGAAGTTTTCGAGCAGGAAATTGATCCTGTCATGCAGAGCCTTGGTTACTGTTGTGGGAGGAAGGTGAGACAGTCGTACATTAATAAGTAGATGGGTTGGATTGGAAAGACACGTGGGCAAGGGGAGTTGCTACTGTAAAAATCGAGAAGAGACGTTTGAAATGATTATCCTCAAGGGTAAGAAGAAATGTTAGATGAAGTTGAAGGATGACTTGTGTTGATTTTCAATATTACAATAGTATTTCATGCAGATGGGTTTGCTTTTATGTGCCATTACTCTTGTCCACTCTTTTAGTATTTTGCAGTACTGCTCTATTCACCACATTAGACTTTTACTTGATAAAGTTATTGACCGAACGAAACACCAAGAAAGATTTTGTTTTCCCAGTTTCAAACTTTAAAAAAAAAAAAGTTCATAGACCAAGTTATTTCTAGAAATCTATAGCCTGTTAACCTACCATCAAGTGAACAGAGCTGACACACAGAGAGTGTGAAGTTATGTAGGTTTAGAAGGTGTCTGCACTGGGAGCGTATCTGGATAAGGTGTGTATGAATGTTTTGAGTATGTTTCAGATGCAGAAATTAGCTCCCATCATTCACATCTGAAAATGGAAGCAGTGAAGTGGGTTCATAGCTAAATTTGCCCTTGGGCATACCACCGCCATATCACATTTCAGCTCTCATTAGACTCTATTTTTGGTTTTGCAGACAAATAACAAAACTGATTGGCCCTTATTATTAGAGGGTCAGAGGCTGGCTGATCAAGGAAAGAAGCCCTTAAAGTTGCCTTCAATTATTATCTTTTTTAAATTTGTTTTTTTACAAAACACAATTTAGCTTAATTTGGCTACAAGGTGGCTGTAAATTCATCCCACACAGTAGGACGTGCATTGTTCTAATTAATGATAATTAATTTTTTTAAAAAGAAGTATTTTCATATTTTGCAGTTCACGTCAAAGTTGTCAATTTTGAAGGCACAGGTATTTCAGTATGTTTGTAATCATTTGGACGACTGCAGTTTGTAGACATTAACATAATATAATCATATTATAACAATGCGATTCCACAATAAGTCCATTAACTGGAAGCCTTGTTGGGTAAACCATGTATATGTTCACTAATTTTACCATATGTAGCACCAAGTAATGTAATCTACCAGTGGAAGCCCAGAAAATGTATTTTTCTCTGTTAACCCTTAATCAGCTGAGGTGTGTGTCACTTAAGTTACCATTGTTGATGATCAATCGATTCATATTTTTCTTTTTCCTCTTTGTTTCTGTCCATCAGCTGGAGTTTTCTCCTCAGACACTGTGCTGCTATGGAAAGCAGCTGTGCACTATTCCCCGTGACGCTGCTTACTTCAGCTACCAGAACAGGTATGGGGGTGGGGGGTGGGGGGGACTGGATGGATGGATGGATGGATGGGTCAGGGGATTATGTAGAGATTACTAATTGGAAAATATTAATCGAGGCAGCACATTTAAAAAAAAAAACATACATTGAATGAATGTCTACCTCGTTTTCATAATCTGATAAATTTTGTTCTCCTAAACATTTCCACTCACTTCATGTTCTCTGTTTTTATACCTTCACTTGGTGCCTAATACACTGCATTTTAACAGTCGGCTCTCTCTACTTTCATTCATTAAGTTGTTCTTGGTGACATTAAAAAGTCTACAAATAGCAACTTTGCAGAGAATGATTTGAAAAGAATTGAAACAGAAAAGCGTGCTATTTTTTAATTTTGGAATATTTCATTACTGGATGGTAAATGGGGAATTTTCTTTTGGGAAGATGCAGAAATCGTAGGTTCTATGACTTACTTTTCCGACATTGTAGACTGAACTTGGAATGGACATCATATTTCCTGTCATTATTTTGGCACACGCACTCAAAAGCCTAATTGGAATATGAAAATGCCGACCTTAAAATGAACTGCTTGAATGAATGAACAGTTGAGCCAGTTGTCTGTGCTTTCTTGTTCATATTTGCTCATTGTCTGTATTAATGTCCTGTGCTGCAACTTCCTGCTTCAGTTCCTCCCCATGTTTAGCTCCCATTGATTCCTGCTCTTCCAGCTGTGATGGTTGTTTTTTGCTCATCCTCCCATGTTCAAAATGCTAATCAGTGCTTTGCCTCGGCTCTCTGCTGTGTGTTGTCTTGGATGTCGGTCTCGTCTTATTCCTGGTCCATACGACTTGTCTGTCTTCCCTTCCAATGGCTGTGATGTCAACATTGGCTTGCTTTTGCCTTGACCAACCATGCACCTCCAAACCCATCCCCTCACCCTCACCCCTCAAAATCATGACTGGCTGTTACGATGACGACTTCCTGCTGTCCTGCCCTCCTACTTCCTGCTTGCTCCACTTGTGGCTCCCTGCCTTGCCCATGTCCTGTACCAATTGGTGACTGCCCTCCCTTGCGCTGTCTGTGATTGACTGTGCTGTGGGGAATGGTGTAGTTCACCAAAATTTGGGCTTCTTGCTGACAGGTACCACTTCTGTGAGAAGTGTTTCAACGAGATCCAGGGAGAGACTGTTTCCCTGGGAGACGACCCCACCCAGCCACAGACGTGAGCATTAGACCATTTAATAAGATAACTTCAGTTAAAAAAATATCGTGTGCACTTGAAAAGTTAGTAACCTGCAGTAATTGTCTTGAATTAACTAGCTCCAGTCCTCTTCCAGCCATAGTACTGATAATATCAGCCATGTGCTTTTCTATCAACTCTTAAAGTCTTATTTGATGATTAAAACTTTTAAAGAATGGATAGATGATGTAGTCTGTACTCAACAGTTATGTTTTATTGCTGTATTTTGACAATTTCTGTATTTTATGTCACGTTTTTTTAATTCATTTCTAATAAATTTCAGAACAATTAACAAGGATCAGTTTGAGAAGAAGAAGAATGACACACTGGACCCTGAACTGTAAGTTGCTCACCAAATGTCAAATCTTATAATTGAGAGTGTGAAACCCAATTTGTTTGGTAAATTAAGTGTGCAGTGTGCAACTTCATCTCTGTGCTTCTTTTCAGGCTTGTTGAATGTATGGACTGTGGGCGCAGGATGCATCAGATTTGTGTCTTGCACAATGACACAATCTGGCCGGCAGGGTGAGTAGCAGCTTCTATTTCCAGTTGTTCTCAACGTTCATCTGCTAAACAATTCATAATGAACATCATTCCAATCTTTTTCAGTTTTATATGTGACGCCTGCTTTAAGAAGGCAAATAAGACAAGGAAAGAGAACAAATATTCTGCCAAAAGTAAGTAGCAATGCTTTTATCCATATGTTCTGTTTAATACTTGTATACCCCTTTCATACAGGAAACCGATGTACTCAACGTGTAGCCCTCATTTGACCTCTTTATGTGAGACTACTAATACACATTAATCATGTTTTCACCATATTCCATCTCAAGACTCTAATCTGAAACTGTAGGTCCAGACGCATCACTGCTTAACCAAAGACTAATATGAAATCAGAACCAAATAAAATTGTAGTTATGTTGTCCCCTGATGCTCTATCTTGGTTACTTTCTCTGTTCTGTGAAAACCATTGAGAAGGATGTATATCACAAATACACCTACATACATATTGGGATTTAGCAGAATTATAAGGCTTCAGGCTTCTCGTGATTTAAAGTTTGTCAAGTCACCTAAAGATAAAAATGATTAAAAAACTAAAATATAAATACATTACCTGGCTCTCCCCCACACAGGGTTGCCACAGACAAAGTTGGGCTGTTACCTGGAGACAAGGGTGAATGACTTCCTGAAGCGCCAGGGCCACCCGGAGTCTGGAGAAGTCACCATTCGCATCGTTCACGTCTCTGATAAAGTGGTGGAGGTTAAACCAGGAATGAAGTCCAGGTACAAGAACGAAACGCGTTGTCTGACTTGATCACGAACAAATCTTTGTCTTCCCATCCAGAGTTGGAGATGCCCGTCTCGTTTGCTTTGCATGAATTCATTTGCATAGATAAACAGATTTTGCAACGTACAAACAAATGGAACCTCACAGAAAGTCAAACCTGTGTCACTACATCCACTGATTAGTCATGAAGCATGGCTTCTATATATTTTTAGAGAATCAAAGAATTTGATGTAAATCCAGAAGATGCATGTTTTCTGTTCGACTTGGTTGAAATCAGTGAGAAGAAGGATGCATTTTAAATAGTAGGGGTTTGTAATCTAGCTGATAATGTGGGCAGGTATGTTTCTTGCTTCTCTGTTTTGCAGTCAGTATGTTTAGACTCATGGGTTGTTGTTTTTTTTCTACAGATTTGTGGATAGTGGAGAGATGTCGGAGTCTTTCCCATACAGGACAAAAGCACTTTTTGCATTTGAGGACATTGATGGAGCAGAGGTTTGCTTTTTTGGTATGCATGTTCAAGAGTATGGATCTGACTGCCCTCAGCCCAACCAGAGGTAAGGATATCACCATGTTAGGGACAAATGTGCTTTCTTGAAAATGGATTTTTTTCCCCCTTCCCCTGCTATTGTGATTCTGTTGATATTGTTGTGTTTTACCCACACAGACGAGTATACATCTCCTACCTGGACAGTGTCCATTTCTTCCGGCCTCGCTGTCTAAGAACAGAAGTCTACCATGAGATCCTCATCGGCTACTTGGAGTATGTCAAGAAGTTAGGGTGAGTGCTGTAAATGCCTCTGTATTTTTTCATCCTGACTTGTCACACCACAAAGATTACTTTTGCTATTCTGTAAATTAATTTTCTTATTGTGTTCTGTCTTGTGTGTCCTCCTCAGCTACACAACTGGCCACATATGGGCCTGCCCACCTAGTGAAGGTGACGACTACATCTTCCACTGTCACCCTGCAGATCAGAAGATCCCAAAGCCCAAACGCCTCCAGGAGTGGTACAAGAAGATGTTAGACAAAGCTGTGACAGAGCGAATAGTGCATGATTATAAGGTAGAGAGGCCATAATCAAATTTATTTATTTAATTTATGAGATTCAGAAGCTGTTTTGTTTAGAGGTTTATATTTTTTACCTGTGTGTAGCACAGCCATGAAGATTAACATCAGTGCACATATAAGGGCATATCTTATAGTAAAGACTGATGTGGATACTGTATGTGCAAAACTTTGACTTTATTTTTAATTTACTCCAAAAGGATATCTTCAAGCAAGCAACAGAGGATCGTTTGACTAGTGCCAAAGAGTTGCCTTACTTTGAGGGTGACTTCTGGCCCAATGTGCTGGAGGAGAGCATCAAAGAGCTGGAGCAGGAGGAGGAGGAGAGGAAAAGGGAGGAAAACAGTACCTCCAATGAGAGCATTGATGTAAGAATGCTGCGATATATCAATATGTACCTGAGGAGTCTGTGTTTACATTTTGCTCTGTGGCATAGGTGTGAAAAAAAGAGATTGACATCATGAGGAAAGGGCTTCCATCACATGAGCTTGTTAGTCAGATGATCACTGATGTCCCCCTTCTTTATTTTGCAGGACACAAAAGGTGACAGCAAAAATGCAAAGAAGAAGAACAACAAGAAGACGAGTAAGAACAAGAGCAGCCTGAGCCGAGTCAATAAGAAGAAGCCAGGCATGCCCAATGTCTCCAATGACCTTTCACAGAAGCTCTACGCCACTATGGAAAAACACAAGGAGGTATGAGAAATGAAATGATGCATTGTAGATACGTTCCTAGATTTCTGCATTTCATCACTCCCAAGCAACTCACTGAAAAAGTGGAATGGGTGGGGTGAAAAATTACTGAATTCTTGACCAGAATTTACTCTTGAATTCTGGCATCGGTACTTGAGCAAAGTTAAATTAGCACATTTCATCTGTCCCTCATCTGTTTGCTCCTCTTTTACCTGTCCTAGGTGTTCTTTGTGATCCGGCTGATTGCAGGCCCCATGGCAAATGCCTTGCCCCCTATTGTCGACCCAGATCCCCTGATGGCATGTGACCTCATGGATGGCCGTGATGCTTTCCTGACATTGGCCCGGGACAAACACTTGGAGTTTAGCTCGCTGAGGAGGTCCAAGTGGAGTTCCATGTGTATGCTAGTGGAGTTGCACAACCAAAGCCAGGACCGCTTTGTTTACACGTGTAATGAGTGCAAGCACCATGTGGAGACTCGTTTCCACTGTACTGTCTGTGAGGTGAGTTGCATTGTTTTCGTAGGCCTGATGTGTGGTAAGAAAAAAATTGTAGCCGTTAGAGCTTCTACTTTAAAACCTGTGACACAGCACTTCTGAACTTGTAACCCATTCATGTCATCCCTCACAGGATTACGACCTCTGCATCACATGCTACAACACTAAGGGCCACGAGCACAAGATGGAGAAGTTGGGGCTTGGTTTGGATGATGAGAGCAGCAACCAGGCTGCTGCTACCACTCAGAACCCCGGAGACTCTCGTCGCCTCAGCATTCAGCGCTGCATCCAGTCCCTCGTCCATGCCTGCCAGTGTCGAAATGCAAACTGCTCTCTGCCGTCCTGCCAGAAGATGAAACGTGTTGTTCAGCACACAAAAAGCTGCAAGAGAAAAACCAATGGTGGCTGCCCGATTTGCAAACAGCTTATTGCTTTGTGTTGCTACCACGCTAAGGACTGTCAGGAGAAAAAGTGCCCTGTCCCGTTCTGTCTAAATATCAAGCACAAGCTCCGTCATCAGCAACTGCAGCACAGGCTCCAGCAAGCCCAGATGCTAAGGAGGAGGATGGCCAGCATGCAGAGAGTGGGCCAACCCACTACTGGGGGAACCCCTGGCGGCAATGGTCTACCCTCTCCAGGAGCTAACAGTGGAACTACTGGTCCTGGTACACCTACATCTGTGGGCACACAGCCTCCTACTCCACAGACACCCACGCAGGGGAACATGTCTGGACTTCCTCAGCAGCAGGGAGTTGGAGTGGGAGGAATGGGAGGAATGGGAACTCCGGTCCAACAACAGCAGGTCCAACAGCAAGGTGGTACCATGCCCCCTCAACACCATCACCATCAATTTCAATCAGTGGGTGGTGGAGGGGGGATTATGAACTCTCCTCAGCAGCAGATGGTGCCTCAGCTTCAGCAGCAGCCTCCCAATGTCCAGCAACTTCAGCAGCAGCATCCTGGTGGCTTGCCTCCCTACAACCCCAGACCTCCTGGAGCCTCTCCTCTTCACCAGTCTCTGGGTAAATCTGGACTGGGTCCAGCCACCCCACCCCAGCAGCAGCAACAACCCAACCAGGGCCAGGGGTCAATGTCTGTACAAGGCCAGCAGCAAGGGCCCCCTCTGGCTGCTGTAGAGACAGCCCTAAAAATCCAGCGCCTTGCAGAAACCCAGAGACAAATGGCTCAGGCTCAAGCCCAGATTCGCGGCTTGGGTCAGGGAGGCATGATACCCCCTCATCCTCACCATCAGAACACCCAGGCCCAGATGGGCATGCCCCACATTGGGGCCCAGGGCATGCCCCCCCAGGCACAGGGAGTTGTTGGTAGGACTATGTTAGACCCACAGCAACAGGGAATGCTAGCAGGGATGCAGCAAGGTGGTCCGCAGTCGCAATTGCCACCTCAAGTTCAGCAGCAGCTCCAGCAAGTCCAACAGGGAGGTGGGGGACAACTTCAGCCAGCAAACCAGCAGTGGGGTGCTGGGGGACCAGCCATGAACCCTCAACAAAGGACAGGCATGATGGGTCACATGGCACCACAGCAGCAGCCAGCAGTTGCTCAGCAACAGCAGCAGGCGATGAGTCAGCAACAACCACAACCAGGAAACCGCGGGCTAATGCCAGTAATGGGCGCATCAGGAGGGGCAGCAGGAGTACCTGCTTCAATGGCTGGTGCAGCTGCATCAGGAAATCTACCCCAGGCAGCACTACAAGATCTACTGAGAACACTGCGCTCCCCAACCTCACCCCATCAACAGCAGCAAGTCCTAAACATCCTCCGTTCCAACCCAACCCTAATGGCTGCTTTTATCAGACAGAGAGCAGCCAGGTATCAAGGTGGTCAGGGTGGCCCTGGAGGAGGAGGGCCTCCACAAGGGGGCCCTGGAGGTGTGAGGTTTCAAGGGCCTGCTGGAGGGCTGCCTGCTGTAGGAGGGCCTGGGGCTAACCAGCTTGCTAACATGGATGGACAGCAGCAGGTTAATGTTAACCAGACAGGACAGCCAGGGATGAACATGGTTCAGGGTGGAGCAGGTGGAGGGAATATGCCCACCATGGCTCAACTTCAGCAATTACAACAGCAGCAACAACAGCGCCCAATGTTGCCTGGGAATCTACAGCAACAGCAAATGGTTGCATTACAGCAGCAACAACAGGGAGCAATGCAAGCAGGGCAACAAAGCAACATGACCAATATGACTCCACAGTTTAGAGAATTGTTGATGAGAAGACACCTGCAGCAGCAGCAGCAGCAGCAGCAGCAGCAACAGCAACAGCAACAACAACAACAACAGCAACAGCAGATGGGAAACCATGGGCAGTTCCAGCAGCCTCAAGGACTCCAGCAGCAGCAAGGCCAGCAAGGCTTCATGCAGCCTGGCCAGGGACAACCAGGGATACCCCCCTCCTCCCAACCCCAACCTGAGGGTGGTGCCGTAGGGGGTCCGCAGCAGCAGCAAGGAGGGTCACAGGGTGGACAGCTAGGTCAGCAGCAAGGCTACCCCAACACCATGTCACAAGTTGCTGCAGCGATCCAGCAAAGGCTCCAGCATCAGATGCAGATGCAGCAGCAACAGCAGAATGCAATGGGTGGGAATCAAGGGCAAGATGGAGGATCAGGAGGCCCTCCACTCCAGCCTGGACAAGGTGGACCAGGGCAAGGGCAACAACAGCAAGGTGGAGGGGGTGGTGGGCCCCCACTGCCGCAGGCATCCCAAGGCATGCTTCACCAGAACATCCACCAGAGGCTCCTGCAGCAGCAGCACCTTGGTGGGGGCTCTCCAGCCCAGCACAGCAGTCCCATGAGTCCCCAACAGCAGATGTCTCAGTCCCCCCATCTCCAAGGACAAGGAGGACTTGGTCCAGCTGGGTCGCTCAGCAGTCAGGTCAGGTCACCTCAGCCCTCTCCAAGGCCGCAGTCGCAACCTCCGCACTCCAGCCCGTCCCCACGCATGCAGCCCTCCCAACCTCAGCCCTCACCCCATCGTATCTCCCCCCATCGTATCTCCCCACAGACCCAGATCGCCTCACCCCATCCAGGCCATCTAAGTCAACATCACCCCAGTATGGCACCGCCCCAGCCTCCACAACCCCAGCAAACAGTGTTATCGCAGCAGCAGCCAGGTAGTTCTGTAGATCCCGGTCAGTTCAGCTCAGACCAGAACTCAATCATGTCCCAGCTGAGTGGGATGACGGGAATGCAGGGGGGACAGTCGGACATGTTGGGTGGGAATAATAACAGCAGCAACAACAACCAGGAGCTGGGAACAAACATGAACCACAACAGTTTAGACCTTATGTAGCCATGACTCTATACTGACTGTCTGTCTTTGATGCTCTGATCAGTTGCCCCAAATCACAAACTGCCATAAAAGGAGAGAGAGGCGGGACTACAGCTTTGGGGTTTTAGAAGTTTTTATTTTTTATTTAAATATTTTTGTGATGTATAAATAAGAACTGAAACTTCCTATGGGAGATGAAACATAAATCTTAGAGTCAATGAATGAATAAATTAAAACAATGGTAAGTTATTGCTGTTAATATATATATATATATCTATATATTTTTGACAATTATGTACAAAAAGGTGGAAGGGCAGTGTTTCAAGTTGAAGATATTTCTTCCTTAGTCTATGACAATATTTTTGGGGACTGAGAATTTTGCCTTTTTATGAATATTTTTAAGATTTTAAATGTGGTTAAAAATTAAAGTGAGTTGACACAATGTACCTTTTTTATTGTTTTGTTTTCCTACTCAAATATCAAGTCATAATTGTATCTATTTTGCAGAGTAAGCATATTTTATGTGGAAATTTATAATTTTTCCCCCCCCCTCTATGGATCGTAAGACAAGCATCAACATATCCTCTGTAACGGGAGTTTTCTTCTGGACAGATTTCACAGCAATGTACATTTTACAGCACCACTCGATAGAAATTGTTTTATTTGATAGGTGGGAGGGAGGGTGTGTTTAAATGCAGTTAGATTTTGCCAGGTTTCTATTTTTTTTTTTTCTTGACAGGGTTTATAGGTTGGAATTGAGCCTCAACAGTGTTTTGGGGAATGGGTGACACTGACTGTGGGTTTGGTCTTATTTTCTGCAAACGATGACCAAGATGGGCAGAACAAATCCTTGCACCCATGGGCCTCCTCTCCACCCTCCATCTTCAGTCCTCCTATGAATGTACACACCTTCCTTACCTTTAACCTCCCTTCCTCTCGCTAAAAATGGAGGGATGAACTGTTGGATGTACATTCCTCTCGCTGTCAGAGGTGTATTGTGCCCCTGTTTTAAGCTGGCTGATGTAAAAGGCTGTGTGTACATATATTACAACCTTGTTTATGAACTGTGACATGGAGGAAGGTGTCTGTTTTTTTTTGGCCTGCAGGGGTTTTAGATTATCCCGTCTGTATCATCAACCCCCAACAGTTTCCCTTTCAGTAGTACTTTCTCTCCTTCCCCTCTGCTCCTCATGACTCCCTTTCAGTCACATAATTTAATTCAGTGTCACAACTGTACAAAGTAAGAAATGGTGGACTTGATACTGTTTTTTGTAACAAAAGTGAAAGTTATATAAAAAAAAAACTGTAAATACTTTAAAACCCTATCAGCAGAGAGCTGCTTGTTCCCCCTCTCGTCTGATTGGATATTTGCTGTATCTGTTTAAAAAACACAGAAGTACTCCTGAGCTACTGTACAGCATTGAGACTTTTTCTAAAAGGTACAGTATGGGGTGTAGTGGGTCACAAGCACCAATGCGCCTTTTTCTGTGTATTTTTGACAAGGTTTTTCGGGAGGGAGGGGTTGTTGCAACACGTGACACCTGAACAATCTCCAAACATAGACGTGAAACCTGCACAAAGTGGAGCTGTTGCAGAGGTTGGTTAGAGGTGTGATCTGAAAGAGTTTAAATTTGGTCATTTAGCTTTTTATGGAGAGGACTGAAGACACAATAGTCAAATGCTCACTATTTTTCTCAAAAGGTTGGGCTTGCTGGGCATGGGGAGGGGACTCATCTGAACCAGGTGGCAATATATCTTGAGACTTATTTTATAAGGAAAACAAGGAAAAACTGTCTTTTATATATAGATATATTATTTAATTTTATTTTTTGGAAATAAAACTTGAAGCTACAGGAATTATTAGATTAAAAAACTTGTTTTGTTTTGTATTAAAGATGTTATGGTGATGCAAAAAGACACTGCAGACAGTCATTCAGTTTGCCCTGGGGACGCCGTGGAGTATATCCTACCATCCTTTTTATGAAATGTTTCATGTACATGAATATAGTTGTAAACATACTGAATCACTGTACAAACCGATGGCAACTGAACAAACAGTTTTCTTTTAATCATTTCTTCTCCTTAAAAGAGACTGGAAATAAGACTATTTAAATATCTGTTTAGTATTCAAATGGAATCTTTGACCACTTTTTTCGTTCCTCTTGTAAACAATTTTGGTGCTTGCTGCGATAAAGCAAAAATAACTGTTGCTCCATTTTCATTAGTTTCTTTTTTTAAGTTATTTTGGTGGTCTGATTGTTTTTTGCCAATAAATTAATTGTACAATAAAGTATGTTTGTACCATTGGAAAAATACTCAATTGTTGCCTTTTTTCCCATCATGTAAGATATTTTCTGCAGGTGAATAAATTACTATCTAACAATTTAACACACGTGAACATTTTTGAATTTCATTGCATTTGTAGATTTGGGAGAAGTAGCCATGCTGCTATCACTATATATGCAAATCCAAACAATTGCTATCAAAATTAAATTAAACATCTGCTTTTAAAACTCATCACTGTTGGTATCGGTCTAAAAATACAGTAATCAGTCGGGATATAGTTAAAGCACGAAAATAAGTTACTGTATGAAAACCCTATATTTTAGTTTTTGTAAAAAGCATCTTCCTGCATTATATTTATTTTCTTTCAACACTCCCCCTTTTGTCTTGAGCAACTTCAACACCCTTCTCTTAATATCACAATTACTGAGTCGGGATGACAGAGGAATTGGACATCTCTGAATTTAAGGCAAGCAACAAAATTAGTAAGTATTCCAGCTCCACTATTCGACTATGAGATACTAAGTGAAACGTACACCAGCATGATTGAAATGATTGTTGGTAGAGAAAAATGTAATCACTAATATAAAGATCCATGTTTGTGTTTCTCAGAACTGATCTATTTATTCCGATTGGCTAGTTGACTGCGATGGGAAAAAATCAAGCTCTGAAATAGACATGATTGTTGTTATCTGCATATGGGATCATCTTTATCAACTTTATCATCTTCTCCCAATTCACAACTACTTTTTTGGGACGTCAAGAACTCATTGAACAAGATGATTTTAAATGAAGAGTAACATTTATTTTCTACACAACGAGTTTACGTCACAATAAAGTGCAAGGTTCCTCGCTCAGCGGTGGACGAGATCAGCACAAGCAACCGCATTAGGCAACGTCCAATCAAGGTGCTTGTTTTGTCATGTCAGTACATTTAAATATGGCATCAACTCAGTGGTTATAACATACTGTATAAAACTATTCTGTTCAGTCATCTGCATACAGGTATCTTTAAAGAATAAATATACATTCAGGTAAATGTAGAAAAATAACGACTTAGAAAATGAATGTTTCTCCCTGCTGCCCCCTTCCATCTTCCTCCACCTTTATTGTCTGCTCACATTTCAAGTCTTGATCACGCATTCAGTCATACAGTGAAACAAATGAACAGTAATAGTGTCTGTTTAAAGGATAGAGAGACATTAGCCCTACACATAAAACAACAGAATTATGCAACAACAGGCACTTCCATTCCCTGCAGCTTTGATGTCGCACAGACAGTTCTGAGATCACAAGACTCTGACCCATCATCCTCAGTGCACGATAAACAACTTGCAGACCAATGGGACGCCACTGTGGGAGATTCCACAGACTTGACACATCACATCAGCTCCTGTGGGCTGGAGGCCAGCAGGGTTAGACCGATTTTATGGGTTCAGAGTTGGGCTTTTATTTCATAAATCAGTGATATCGGTCTTCTCAGTGTTTATACCTGAACACAGACGCATGAAATAAGTTTGGAGAAGCTTTAACTTTCAGTTTGTATCCTTATAATTGTCAGTATTTTGACTTTTTTAATCATCTGGTTGATGGGAGGCCATATTGGTTCATTTCTAATGCGTAATTAAAAATACTGTATACAGCTGCAATAGTTCTAAAACATACTGTAGGTTTTTAGATTGACTTCCTACTTTCCAGGCAGTAGTAGTTCATGTGATGGAGTTTGCGCAGTTGTCATTCAGTCGTAGATATCAAGTTTCCCATTTTTCAGACACATAACGTTCTTTTCTAAGATAGATCATTATTTGTGATGTTGAAATCTATTTGGATATTTGCCATTATAATCTACATATCATGCTACTAATCATCATCTTATTTGTTATAGATCTTGGGGTGAGATTGTTTTACCTCCATCGAGTTTGAAGAGATTATGTGGTCACCCATGTTTGTCTGTTTGCCCACAAGATATCTCCAACAGGCGTCAACAGATTTTGGTGATATTTTGTGTTTTGGTGGATCTTGAGACAACGAAGAGTTGATTAAATTTTGAGATGGATCCGGGCATGGATAAGGATTCTGGATCACATTTTCACTTTCTACAACATTGCAAGATAGAGCCTTTTTTTTTTAAACATTTGCCAATATCATGAAAAAAAATTATAGGCCAATCAAAATAAAAAAAGCCATGGATAACTCATGATGTTCCACCACTACACAGAATTGGATCCAGATCTACATTTGGAAGTGGGAAATATGCATTGGGTCACAGTGTGGCAACAAACAGAGGTAGAAACATGGCACTGCCACAAATATGTGGCTGAGATAATGTAGATTCAGAGTCATTCCGATGGATTTCATGTGTCTGTGTCATCATCTTGATGAAACAGAGATCTGAATCTGCCTTTATGGAAAGTCAATGTTTTGTTGATAACTCATATACTCATTATAAACACATGATTCCAGATGCTATGAGTAGGTTCCCCTCTGCATGTCTTTAAGTTGTGAACTGATTGTTTCATTTTTAAAACATGTTATGTCGGAGAATTTCGACTTTTCTCACTTCACTCCTCGATAATCCTCTAGAGACCTTCTAGATTCATCTCAACACCCTTGTAGGGATCAACTCACACAATCCCTGTTACGTCCACATTGCTTACATTTTTTAGTTATTGGTTTGATGTCACAGCGAAACCTTGTTTCTCAGCCACAGGTTAAGTTTTTCAAACATTACCTGTTTGCAACTTGCATTATTTTTTTTTGCCTTTGTGAAACGTAACAGGAGAGTCTATGAAACTGGTCTATTTTATAAAATAGTTGTCAGTCATGTAAATATGATTTATCCTGTTGTTTTAACTAACAGGCTCCGGCTGGACACACAAACATGGGAGTAAATTCCATAATGCATTCTGTTATCACGATTCATCTAGTTTCCTAATTTTAAATACTCAGTCATCACTTTGTTGGAGCTGTGTGGACAGAGGAAACTATACTGTGTGTATTTGCATTGATAAGACTGTACTGGAGGAGAAAGACATGCAGGCGGATCAAATCATCTTTTCAGAGGACTTTGAAACGCATACAAGACTAAAGTGTTGTACAGAAGTAACAGTCTATGAGTTCACAGGTTACAGGTACAGCACTGTGAGTTAGTATGGGACTGACAACTATGCCCACCTCACTGTAGGGTAGAGGAAGTACAATACGTAAGGTTAGCTTAGTGTAGGAAGGACAGAAACAGCAGACGTGTCTACATGCACAGAGGACTTGATTTCAGGACACCAAATGTAAATGTCATCTGCTACTGCGCAACTTTCCTCCCATGAATGTAGCTACTATTCACTTTGAAAATGCAAACTTATTACATTACATGACCGAGTGGAAAACTGTTCATGCATGAGGACCATTATGTCGACCACTTTAAAGGTACCCTGTGGAGATTTGACCAGTAGCAGCAATATGTTTTGATGAGTGGGTCCCTGGTCTATTAGTCCTTGGGTGATGTGACTCACATTCCTGCTGCTGGTTTAAATCTACAGTATTCCACTGATCTACAGGTGGCAGCAAAATGCAAGAGAAGAAGAAGGCTGCAAGCTGGGATACGTGGATGTATGGAATGATCCGAACAATGATCCAGACGATGATCCAAGGGTCCAAATTTTATATAAAAAAAAATGCTTTCACAAAAATTTTACTAGGAAGGAAATGTATTTACCATACTTTATAGTATGTTTATTATATATAACTGTACTCTTTTACTCTATCTATTTATTATCTGTTTATTTACAAGACTCCTCTGCAGGGTACCTTCAAGGTGGAAAAAGCCAAGACCCACGCAAACAAGTCAAACATTATTTCAGTAGATGTCAGACTTCCACCTTTTCAAAAATCACCTCTCGACTCGTACCCTAACTTGACCTGACTCACCTACTTGCTCACATTTTAATTGCTCGACACCGGAAGACTCCGCCTGGAAACTCTGACTGGAGCTGACTCTCAGCCAGAACGCAAAACCCCTGGAATCTGGCAGCCGCATACGGGCCACAGCTCGCTCACATTAAGTCCCCCAGTGCCAGTGACTCCACCTTAGTTATGGCTGGTAATCTAACCCTACCCTAAAGGCAACTCAGTCCCACCATATCCAAGACGAACAGCTCAACCTAAATAATTAACTGGTGTTTGACTTACATCCGGGTGACTCTGTGCATGTAAACGTATCACTGACCAGGCTGGAAGTCACCGGTGAGACGGACAGCAGAGCGAGAGGGAGTGAAAACACCGACCCTGGCCCTCAACCACCATTTGTACACCATGATGATGCTAGTACCTCTGAATCCCTCCCCCTTTTACCTCGCCATCCTGCACTAACTTCATCACATCTCACACCTCCAGTGCCCAGTCTCTGAAAAAGCCTTTGGCCACTCTGGACTCTCGGAAAGTCACTGAGAGGGAGTTGAGGGTGATGTCTGTGACCATCACCTCCCCAGGACCGATGACAGGTCTCCAGATGCCGTCGTCCTGCTTCTCTGATGTAATGAGCTCCTTTGGTCCGATAGCGGAGCTCCAGTCGTCTGACATCTCCTGTCCTGAGTGAGACAGGATAATGGAGGGTGAGGCGGAGGGAGAAAAGGGTAGGGTTGCATTGCATTTGGCGTCACGTGTACTGATATTGAGTTAACGTCCACGGACTGGCCTGTAAAGACTATCTCTGCTCCGATAGATGTTATAAACTGTAACAGCTCTTAGCTGATACGAGGTCAGAAAGTAATGTCTCTTGAGGAATGACTCACCTTTAAATCATTCAGATGAATTTTACAGACATGAAGAATGTTGAATGAATGTATAATTTCAAAATGCAATATTTATTTATTAAAGATTTACATCTACTATGGTGTCAAAAACACAAGCAAAACGATGCTACGTTACGGGACAGACTGATGTAGATCATCATAGAGGCTCAGTTGCTCTATATTTACATGCAGTCTTTCATGACTTCATGATTTGCTCTTTAATCGGCTCTAGATGGAGGAGGTTTCATGTTTTTGGCTGCATACACAGAGAAAAAAAAAAGCCTGTGTGCGTCCATGTCTGCACAAAGGTCCACAAAGAGTCAACTGCTGACTAGAACCTGCTGGCTGACCGACTAACACTCACCTTTTAAAGTGCCTCCACTCTTGTCCGTTGTCTCCTTTACCGACTCCTCTCTCTCCTTCTCCTCCTCCTCCTTCTCTCCATGCTCTTCATAATCTACAATGTCCTCCTCCTCCTCTTCTTCTTCCTCCTCCTCCTCTCCCTGGCCTTCCCAGTCCTCATGCGAAGGACTTGAAGAGTTTGAGTCGAGGCACTGTGGCCTCCTGGGTTTGTTTTTCCGATGTGTCACTTTTGGCCGTGGGTCCTGTCGGCAGGGACTGTAGGACTGATCCTCGTCCTCAGAGACCAGAGAGCGTGTCAGGGAGAGACGCAGGCGAGGCGGAGGCTTCTCTGCAATCTTGTGAGCGCTGCGGAGATCCATGGTGTAGACAGTATTCTGATTGAAGAGAACGAGAACAATCAATCGACATGTTTAAATTATGTACATTAGAGGAAACTGTCACTCCAACTCTTTTTTTTTATTGAACTCCAAACGTTACCTGCAGGAGTCTCTTGGATTTTGATCCTTTTCTTTTGTGACCCAGAGCTCTGTCTCTCTCCTCTCTGAAAAGCCAAGGACACTGTTAAAAAGACGCTGATGGCAAAATGTCTTCTGCACACACCCGCATTTTAATAGGCGTTCCCAGACTGTTTGGACACATTTTTGTGTGGAGATTTTTATATTGGATTACGTTTGACAAAAGAAAACTGCAACCCAGCTGTTATTAACGAGGGCTGCAACTTATGATTCCTTTCATTATTGATTTATCCTTATTCACAATTACTATTTTGCAAATGCTCGTCACAATTTTCCCAAGGCCGTTCAAATAGTTTCATCTGTCCAGCCAACAATCCAAAACCCAAAGAGCAACAAACCCTTAAATTTAACAAGCTCCAGCAAAGAGGAAAAGCAAAAGAGAAGATCACACTCAGGCCATTCCATCAAGATTTTATAACTTCTAAGCCTGAAACAGTCATAAAGTCCAGTTAAGCAAAAGTCAGGAAATGCATTCAGTTTGTAAGAATTCAATGATGCCACTAAGACTTTTGTTAACGAGAAACTCCACGGGCAACTTTTCCAGAAAATCAGAATTTCTTTCAAATTAATGACATTTTCGAAAACTTCAAGTAAACAATTAATAACGACACTATCTGTTTATTTTGCACGAGCAACCACGTTAGGGTGCAGTGCATTTACACCACCATTATAAATGATGTGTGTCTGATCCCCACTGGAGATGATCTAGGATGCATATGTGGCATATCTAGTTATAATCTAACAACCCAGCAAACACGCTAATACCAGGTGGAGAGAGCTCTAGGGCCTTGTTCTGCTGAGACATAATCTCTTTGTGACTAATATATTGTAGGAAGAAAACAGACCTATTCTGCTCATTCCTGCTCCACCAAGAGTTAAAACCATCCGGGCTTCGCTGGATTCACTAAAAGGCTTTTTACCAACCAATGTTTACATGTGGAGCCTTACTTCTCCTCATAGGCCTGCACTAGGCGCTGGTCCAGAATGTGTTCCTCTGGTTCCCATGAGCTGTACCTGCAAGATATATATATATATATATAAAAAAAGTAAATACAAGCCTCTTTAATTGTTCTGTTCTCTTCCCTTTGTTTCATCACCTCTGCCAGCAAGAGTTGGAGGTTATGTGATCACTCATGTTTGTTTTTCTGCCAGATAACTCTAATAGTTGTCATGTGCAGTGGTGGGCCTTGAAGCCAAGGAAGAGTTGATTAAATTTTGAGGCAGATCCGAGTGCAGATCCATCCATCCATCCATTTTCTGTCACCACTTATCCTGTGCAGGGTCGGGGTGGAGGTACTGTACACGCTCTCTCAGCGTTTTCTAGTTTGTTACTATAATAAGATGAGTAATTATTCTTATTGCAAAGAGTTTGCAATGATTTCATATTTTTGTATTTTAAAAAGAAGATCATAACCTGTAGTTTGTACACATCAGATGGTAAGAAGTCTCTGTAGTCGACTCTGTGTGGCTCTACCCAGACACAGCAGTTTTATGTCATGAGTGCAACAGCATTCGGCCCTTCTTCTTCTTCTTCTCTGTGTTTAATGACGGACTGCAAACCAATTGTAAAGGTGTATACCACCCACTGTATCAGAGAGTGCAGACGCTGTCCTTAGTAAGTCATTGAAAGCATATTTGGCTTCGTATTATCATCTTTATTTATCGACTACAATTTCATTATTGGCCGATAGCCGATAATATAAACTTTGCCATTATTGGGCAGATTATTTTATCTGTCCTATTTACTTTTTAATTACAAAATGTGAGGAGTGGATGGCGTTACACTGTAATTTCTATCATCACAGTTTCAATATAGATTATGAAGTTATGCAAAACATTTCCCACAACTTTGACTTTTCACATTAGTCACATTTGCTGCTCTCTCTGCCAATGACCTTAAATGAATGCATCTTTTATATGGCTATGGTGCTTCATCTGTCAATGTGGATATGATGCACATTCACTTTGTGTTATAGAGTCCAGCCGTCTCTCTGACTGAGTTTACGGACTTACTTTGGAGGCCATCCTTTCCACTTCAACAGATATTCCACATTTCCCTGTGGAGACATAAAGTTAGAGAGCAGAAGTTACTTTCATTAATTCTGTCTCAGAATGTGCTGCAGCCTTTCAAATAGTACCTTAATGCCTGTGTGATGTGATGCATCCTTGTCCCATCTACACCTATCAAAGGTGCATCATCATTTTTTGCACCCACCTGCTGAAGCAGATGCAAACCTATATGAATTATTCATTCATTCATTTTCTGTAGGGTCGCAGGGGGGCTGGAGCCTATCCCAGCTAGGGTTGCAAAGGGGGGGGAAATTCCGGTAAATTTCCGGAAAGTTTCCGGAAATTTCCCACGGGAAGCTCGGGAATTTTGGAAATTTTGAAAAAAAGAATTTTATGCTATTTTCTCCCCAAAAAACATTGTATGTGTCCTTGTGGTCTAATAAACATGTTGAATGTATTTCCTACCTCATAAGTCATTCGCAAAGTGTTCTTTTGGGAATATGTTATATGTTTACAATGTAAACTGATTTCTTTATTTATTACTAATTGTTTTTGCATATTGAAATGCCTGTAAGTCTCGGCGACATTGTAAATGAGGGTAACCTCAACTGTCTATTCGAGAATAAATAAAGGTTTGAATGAATGAATGAATGAATGTTTTGAATGCTACAAATCAGTACAATGTTTACATCCTGCTTCAGTGTCTAATACCGATGAGTGGGGGGTTTAGGTTTTGGTTTCCTTATCAGCTGTCCGACAATAAGGAAACTGAAACCTAAATCCCCCAAGGCCCAAGGACTACATCCAGACTACATCCACTACATCCAGTCAGGTAAGTTTTGATGATATTACTGTGGTAAATATATTTGATCTATGGTATTTAAGTTTAACTAGCAAATACTAAATCAACATGTGTTTATATAGTTTCTAGCTTGCCAGTTTTCTGTTTATCTATTCATCTACTATTTCTATTCATTTATCCATCAATTGTAAAATATTTTTAAAGACTATTCCAATTGTTTAGCTAACTATTTATATCTCTGTGCATGGCATTGGGCATCAGTGTTTTTCACAAGCTTTTTTCTCAACTTCTTCTACAGAACAATGCCAGGTGCACTATCTGACGTGTGGAGACATTTCACCCCAGCCAATGCAGAAGGAACTAAATGCTTTCATTTTACATTTTGAACGGGACTCATTTGGGGGGAATGAATAAATTAATTTGATTCAACATTCATGTTTTTTGTTGTTCCAGAATCCATTAAAGTTCTACTCACAAATAGACTTGAGTCAAAAATGTCATTTTCATAATTTGTATTAGGAATGTTTGCATGCATGTGTGCTTATGACAAAACAAAATGTTTATATTTATGTCTGTATATGACAAGGTAAATACAGTAGTATAAATTACCCCAAAATTCCCAGTTTATTCCCGTTAATTCCCGTTAATTCCCATTGAAAGTTTCCAACTTTGAATATTCCCGGAATTTTGCAACCCTAATCCCAGCTGACTTTGGGCAGGAGGCGGGGTTCACCCTGGACAAGTAGCCAGTTCATCACAGGGCCACAGAGAAAGACATCAACCATTCTCACTTACATTCACACCTACAGTCAATTTAGAGTCACCAGTTCACCTACAGTATACTGCATGTTTTGGAGGTGGGAGGAAGCCGGAGAACCCGGAGAGAACCCACGCAGACACGTGGAGAACATGCAAACTCCATACAGAAAAGTCCCAGGTGCTCAGGTGGATTTGAACCCAGGACCTTCTTGCTATGTGGCAACATCGCTACCCACTGCGCTGCTGTGCCGCCCTCTATATGAATTAATATAAGTTTATAGTACTGTATCATACAGGTATATGATATCAGAACTTTTGTATCTATGAAAACATAATTGACCACTGTGTAAAATTAATGGTTTGTTTTCTCCCCTGACAACACTGATTGCTTGGTGGATGTGATGTCTCTGTTCATCTCCTTATCCATTTAATGTCTACATCCTTCATATTCTCACTATTCAGTAGAGTTTGTGTGTAGAGGGGTGTTGCCATGCCATCAGGCAATGTTTATAATTAACAGACAATGTAAAATGTACAATATGTTTTCCATATACCAGGCAAGCCTCTCAGAGTTAGTCATCCTTGGTGACATCATTCCTTAATAAGTTCCAAGCACTCACACGAATTCTCGGCAGGTGAAGTCACCGCTTTTCCCGACATCCGTTTACTCACCCAGATCCCCATATACAGGAAATAAAAGCAAAGAATGTGCAGTATATGAGGACCTAAATTCACAGAAGTGCCGGTGCTTGTTCTCAAAACTGTGGCTATAAAGGAAGTGCCTAAATCTTCCATAACTGGCATTGCAGATGACAGAATTTAGCTTCTAGAACATGTGAATAATTGATGGTTTTATGGCAATAAACAACGTATGTTGTAGCCTCATTCCAACAGCGTTGCACTGCATGCTTCTGTGTGGTCTGATAATCCAAAAAATCATCTCTGGATTAGAGTTTAATTAAAATATAAAAAAATATTGTTAAAGTGTGGTTATCTAAATCTTACAGCAATATCAGGGTATTGCCCATTATTTGCACATATCTTACAAATCATCAGTTAGTCGCAGCATGAGGGAACGTGTTTAACTTCTGGATGGACAGATATCGTCCACTGAGTACTTTGTGTGGTTCTGACATTGGCCTGCATATGTTCTGAATCTATTAATAACTATATTATATTCATGAGCCCTCACTTTAAGCTGTGTTAAACCATTTATACAGGTAGACTAATAATTAAAAAGAAACAACCATTAGAAACACATGAAATAGAAATTCAAGCTCGGTTGCAATCGGTCTGTCTAATTTATTCTATAAGGTTTGTCACAATGCTGTTGATTGCACACCTTGTGAGCTCACTTAGTAAATGCAGTGTTATGTCATTTATGTGTACATTATGGATATTAACTGATTGACTGTTTATTTATCAAGCAAAAGGCCAAGCATGTACTGAATATGAATATTTAAAATATGACATCTACTTTGCTTTGGACTGCTGGTGAGACAAAACAAACAATATGGAGAGGTCACTTTTATCTCTTGTCAAATTACAATGTGTATTTTCATGAACATTTTGACTTAATTAGATACTATTTGATCGTTTTCGGTGTGTGCGCAGCTGTCTCAAACTTCTTTGCAAACTCAGATGTCAAAAATGCAGTGACAGAAAAAAGAAGCAAATGAGCATTATGGCTAATATGTACCTACCTTTGCATCTGTGCTCAAAACCTGACGCTTCAAAAATAGACATACTTTTATCAGTTCAAGTGTTCGAATTATTGTACTGCGTATTAAATAGTGTATAGATGTTATAGTCATATCAGGAGTGACAGTGGTGGGTGGGTGGGGGGGGGGGGGGAACTACTAGAAAACAAGAGTTTTAGGGGGGAACCATAATTTACAGAACCGTCTATTTGTAGCTGCGCACCTCTTCTATAAACAACAAATGGTAACTTACACCCAGTGAACAAGGCCCAGAATGAAGGGGTTTGTTTGATAACATCCTCCTCCTCCTCCCTGCGTAGCTCGAGCACCTGACATGCTGAGCTCGAGCTGTGGTGTGATGACAACACTCTCCACGTTATATCCTCCCCAACCCCGCCCCCTTCATGCAGCCTGCAATTAGGTAACCAGATTAGCCGTTCAATTCTGTTCTCTTAAGATTCTCCAAGCAATAATTCCTCAAAGAAACGATCTCCTTCAAATGCCTCCTTCAAGCTAAAGAGACTGACAACATTTTGGCAGCTTTCATCACGCTCACCTTCTTAACTCTTTTCTTCAGGATTGACTCCACAGCAAACACTTGCTCTCCAATCGCTGACAGCTCCATCTCTGTTCCCCCGTCCGTAAGCGTTGAACTGTCAAAGTGGCGTCTTTCTCCTCCACAAACTAAGCTAACATTAACTGCTTATGACACCGCTCCCTAGCTCCTGTACTTTCACCCCCGTTTTTCCCTCAGCCACCTTTTATCAGCCTCAGTCCATTTAACCGGAGCCACTTCCTCGTCGTTGATGTTTCCGAGCGTCCACTGACTTTACAAAATCTGCGACACATCTGCTTCGCGCGCCGCGCACCCGTCTGCGGGAGCGCGCCCCGCGCGCGCGCGCCATCAGTTCCCTCATCATCCATCCATCTTTCATCCAGTGTCTGAATGGATACAAGAACAGTGTGGGATGAAGTACTAATATCATTTAGTGTAGTAAAAACAGAAATATTACGATGTAAAATACTTGGGAGTAAAAAAAGTCTCACTAAAGTAAATGTATCATGAACACATTTTTACCTTACCTAACAAAATAATCACCACCACCACCTGTTACTGGTGCATATTAAAATTAACATTATTATATTAGTAATATGCATGAATAAAAAGTAACTTTATATTGTAGTAGTTGGTAGAATGGGCTAGTTCTAGTTACTAAATTCAGTGGTTCCCAAACTCAGCCTCCACAACTCAAACAACCCATAAACATGGTATTGCTAGTACAAAGCTTTTCCAAGAGACCTTGAAAACCTGACGCTTATTTTCTCAAAAAGCATTATATTTTCAAGCTTCACATGACTAGTTTTAATGTAAATCTGAATTTGATTACAACCTCGATTCCAAAAAAGTTGGAACATAAAATATAGATAAAAACAGAATGCAAAAATTTGCAAATCCATTTTAACCTAAATGCAATTGAATACAGCATAAACACAATACATATATGCAATGTTCAAACTGATGAACTTTATTGCTTTTTATACATATATGCAATGGTGCACATAATGTACACAAAGTGCAATTCAATTCAATTTATTTGTATAGTGCCAAATCACAACAAAAGTTATATCAAGGCACTTTCCAAAAAGAGCAGGTCTAGACCCACTCTTTATTCTAAAGAGACCCAACAATCCACCATGAGCAAGCACTTGGCGACAGTGGAGACGAAAAACTGTCGTTTTAAAAGGCAGAAATATCGAGCAGATCCGAGACTCAAGGTGGGCGGCCCTCTGCTTTGACCGGTTGGGGTGAGAGAGATAGAGAGAGAAAGGTTGGGAGAGAGAGAGAGGGAGAGGGAGGGACAGGGACACAGACATGTTCAACCACAATAACAATAACAGCTATTATAATAGACTGATTACAGTATTTATAATCCCTACTACAATAACAACACTGATAATAATAATAATATTGATAATGATGACGATGATCCCAGCAGTAGATCGATCCACGGTGACCTGCGGGATGAGAAAGCACAAAGTAGTTAGTAATTAATGAAGGAGTCCTCTGTTATAGTCCGACATGGTGATGAATTTAGTACTGATGGAATCACTTCTTTAAATTTTGCTACAGCATCATCAGATAGGTTTCAAGTGTAGAAACATTTTTCTAGCGGCGGGTAATCGATTAATACAAATTCAAATGTTATAAAATAATGATCCGACAGAAGAGGGTTTTCTGCAAAGAGTATTAAGTCTTCAGTTTCAATGCCATAAGTCAAAACAAGGTCAAGGGTGTGATTAAAGCGGTGAGTAGGTTTATGTACACCCTGACAGAAGCCAATGGACTCTATTAATGAGAGTCAGCATTTTCTAGGTCTATATGAATATCGAAATCACCCACCATAATTGCTTTTTTCTGTTTTAAGGACTAAAACTTTAAAGGAACTGAGAATTCAGATAGAAAGTCTGTATATGGACCAGGAGCGCGGTACACTAGAACAAATGTAATTGGCTTTGATTTTTTTCCAGACTGGATGTGTAATATTAAGACTAAGGCTTTCAAATGAGTTAAAATCAGGTTTAAGATGAGGGTTTATTAATAAACTTGAGTTAAAAATTGCTTTGACTCCACCTCCTCGGCTGCTGTCTCCAGGAACATGAGCATTAGTATGAGTAGGGGGGGGGGGGGCATGGATTCATTCAGTTAGGCAGA
Source organism: Chaunax sp. Z400 (assembly GCA_037577475.1). Taxonomy (NCBI): domain Eukaryota; kingdom Metazoa; phylum Chordata; class Actinopteri; order Lophiiformes; family Chaunacidae; genus Chaunax; species Chaunax sp. Z400. The sequence continues at coordinate 14,608,341 of CM075203.1, forward strand.
ATAAATCAATCTGATATTCTGATATTAGGTCATTTACAAAAACAGCTTTGGATGCCAGAGATCTAATGTTCAAGAGTCTATAAAATAACTCCTGTTATTTTGAATTACTTCACTGATGGGGTTAATTTTTATCAGATTTTTATGTGAAACTCCTCTTCTTGTATTTGATTTAATTAATTTCATTGGTCGGGGGGGACAGACACAGCCTTTGCGGGGTTTTGGCTGGGTAACTCTAAAGGAAGCGCAGAGAGGCGTGTAGGACTGCGACTCTGCCTCCTGGTCTCAAGTTCCTCAAAATTTCATTGAAATACAGTTGAGTAAATGTACTTAATTACTTTCTACTACTGACCATAACATCCTCAGTGAAGAAAAGAGGGAGATGCTGCCTTTCGGACCCAATGATGAGCCAATGAAAACACCCACACTGCATCTTATACATAAAGTGCCATTATAAGCATTTTATTTGTATGCAAAAAATAACATAAAAAACAAACAAAATACAGTGACAATCAGTATTCAGGGCTGACAGATTGTCATAGCAAAGAAACCCCAAAACAAATGTTGAATGTAATTGTGAGACACTAGTCATGATGTGATTGAGTCCAAAGATCTCAGCAGATTAATGACAAACTCTCTGGTGTTTAAAGGCCCACAAACTGGGCTGAAATCGAAGGGTTTCATTCCAAAATAAGACATGCACCATTGGAGAAGCATCATATTATTTCAAACAAACTGTGAATAATATAAAGCCCTTGGCTGCAAAAGTGAAATCATCCTATTCAATGAGTCTCAGCTGTTTCTCCTCCGTTATCAACGATAAATTGGTGCAGTGGAAAAAAAAAAAAGAATCTCTTGCAAATGGCATCAAACTGCACAGCCCCTCTTCAACGTTCAGAGCAACAAATATTTTCTCATGTAAACAAGTTAAGGCCAATATTGTCATTAACAGACAATACATGTGTAGTAATAACAGGTTCTCTTCAGCTGATCTGAAAGCTACAAACTCTCTCATAAGGCTCATTTCACAATAACTAAACACAACACACATCCACTTGCCTTCCCGTCAACTTTCACTTTTCTTTACATGTCCTCTTTTTCTACATTATTCTCAGCTAAGACTGACACTTGACTACTTGGTACAAATCGCACAACCCCTCCTCAGACTGACACCGTAGGCCATTAGAAACCCCCCTGCTGCCTGTACGTGACCTGGTGGGACAATCAGTAGTGTGACATCCTCTCTGAGCTGAGTTTGGCAGGTTTGACAAGAAACATTTAAGAAGAGGAGAGGGAGGAAGGAGCAGGTGCTCTTCATCAGCTGAGCTCTTGTGCTACAGAGGGCTGCTGTCAGGGTTTGTGACTTCAGACCAGAAAGGAGCCAGAGAGAAAAAGATTGAAAGTGTCGTCCCTTATTTTGTCATCAGTGTGTGTGGGCTGTCAATTTACCATCGAAATTATTATTATTCTTTTACCATTATTAATTATTATTATAAATTAGAAAGGGTGGCTGATATGTACGAATAAAAATATTTCTTTATGTCGATTTTATGAGTATATTTAACAATTAGTAATTTTTCTGTAGACAATTACTTGCTTGTTCTGGAGCTTTTGACTCTGTCACACAGTCATCAGCAGATTGAGTTTACACGGAATAACAGGGCTGCAACCATCGGCTATTTTCATGACTGATTACTCATTCGGTCATTTAAAATGCAAGAAAATTGTGAAAATTTTCCCAGACCCCATATTTACATATTTAAATGACTCTCTTTGGTCTGACTAAAAATCAAAAACTCTGTTCAGTTCACAGTCATGAATGCCACGGTGGAACTTCTGTAGAGAAAATGACTTTTTTAACACGTCAAGATCATTTTTTTTGACAATTACTCTTCTGTCACTGTGAGTTTGAACATCTAAACTCAACCTGCCGATTGATGGGTTCAGATTGTTTTGTCGATTGTCAAAATTAATATTTTTTAATCAATGCTTTAGACAACAGGTTCTCTAATCGCCACTGTTTTATAAATATTACATCTTGATACAGTATAATGCTGCTGAAAGATTATTACTGTTAGTATTGCATTAGTATCCTTGATGACAAGCACTTTTCATTACATCTGAACGCCAGCAATAACAAAAAAAAACAAAAAAAATGATCAACGATGCTGTTACCTCTTCCTTGAAAGGAAACTGAGGCAAACATCCACTAGAGGGAGTGCTTGGCCTGGCGTTGCATTGCTTTGTTGCATATTAAACTGTTGCGACTGTGCAGCCTCTGTACAGTATAGTTTCGGACTGTGCCACAAGTGTTTGTAAAGTGGATGGAATACAAATTTGGCAACGTGATGAATCACAGATTTTGACATGAAGTATGATTAAAAGGGACAGGGAGGAGGAGTGACATGGAGTCACACTGCGGAGAGGAAGGTCACCCCCTGGTGAAGGTGAAGGACGGAGGATACGGAGAGGGAGATCCACAACATGAAAGAGGGACAGACACACAAAGACACATGTGAGAGAAGCAGGGAGGATCACTGAGGGAGACAGGCAGATACACACAGAATGTTTCATAAAGCCTTAACTCCCATGAATTTGGACAGGAACAGTAAAAAGGAAAAAAAAAGAGAAAAAAAGTCAATAGTTGAAAAATAGTCAATATATATATAAACAGAAGAACAACAGAAGAGTAAGTGTAAGTCTTGTGAGGAAAGGACTGTGATTCTTTGAGTCTCCCTGTTAAGTTTTCGCCTCCTTCATTAGTTTGCATCGAATCAGAAGCAAGTCCAGCAGTGGCCGTGTAAACAAAACCCAAAAAAGAGGGACGAATACATCAGCAAGTGTGCCTCCCTGTGATTGGCTGTGTGCACAACTCTACTCTCGCTCCCGTTCGTCCTGTGATGGGCCCATGACCTGCGAGTGAAACCCTTAGCCATCAGACCGCCATGTTTGGTGCGCCTCCACTTCCTCTGAGACGACCAGTAGGAGTTCACAGTTCTTCCCTCGCAGCTGCTGGCGGAGAAACTTCCTGGGATGTGGCAAAAAAGACGAGAGCCACAGTTACGATTATGATACGAAAGATGAGCAAATCTTTTATGTCGCTTTTTATAGAAAAAGGGGCGAAGCTAACAATACGCAGGGCCACGATTCTAAAAAGGACAGACTGTTAGCTACCTGACAATTGTTCGAATATTTACTTCCTTCTTCTAAAGTCAAAGAAAATGTCTTGTCTCATAATTATTAAATGATCTACTATGTTCACAAGCCTTTATTATACATAGATCCCACAATACTGTCCGAACAAAGACTCACTATTACGCCTGTTTTGTTTATTTTTTTTGGGCATTTTGCCTTTATTTGATAGTGACAGCTGTAAAGGTGACTGGAAATCCGGGAGAGGTAGTGGGGGGAACATATGCCGACCGCTGGAGGACGATAGCCTCAGTATATGGGGCACGCGCTCTAACCACTGCTCTATCTGCGCCCCTGTTTTATTTCTTTTTCTACATGGAAATTAATAATAACAACAGCAGCATTGGTGTAATGTCACCCCAGTATGTGTTTTTACATCGTATGCTGGTGTTTCCGAAACAAAAGAGCCGTGATGTGTAACTGAATAGTGGTTGGAATGGTGTGTGTCCCGTCCTACTGTCTCAGTGTTCTTCCAAAGAAGAGGATTTTGGCTCCGTTACTACCTCCACTGTGATCCCACCGTCATTGCACACAAGTCAATAAAATAGGTAAAAAGATCTGGTCATAACGTAGGAAATGTTAAGTTTACAGTCTGTCATGCTGTTTTGCTCCTGTGTAATGTAGTTGTTGCTCCATCCATCAAATCATTTTCTCATCCACTTTGCCGTTCTGTGTTATCAGAGCCGTGCTGATTTTATGCTGCTGCGTTATCTCACCGCAAACTCAACACTTCCTACAACCGTTTCACGCCGCCTTCCACCTGTAAACAAATTCCACGGCTTTTACTGTGAAACAGCTGCAGAAAGTTATTAAAGTCACAGAGGATAGAACCCACCTGAATATCTGCAGTGTTGGATAGATATATAGATATAGCCACATAATCCTCCTCAGATTACCATTACTGAACACAGCTCCTACGTGGGATAAATGAATCTACTGAAGAACAACTATTCTAAATCTTGTAACAACATTTCTCATCACATCCGTCACGACTAAGAACCCACGCACATTAACACACGCTCTCACCTGAGCTCATCCTGGTTGCCGATGAGTTGAGGGCTGCGCAGCTTAGAGTCCAAGTTGTAGTAGGCCCCTCCCACCTCTCTGACGCCTATCCAGTGCTGGCGTTTGAGTGGCAGCCGGAGAGGCCCCCAGCGCAGGTTGGATGGGACGTTCAGGATGAAGCCGGTCACGTTGGACAGCTCAATGCTGCCAACATCCCTGGAGGAAGAAAGGCTCACATGAAACACTTCCTGTTAAGTGTCGGAGCATGGAGACAAGAGGTTTGGAGTGAACGATGTGTTTCTTTTGAGCTGAGACAATCGGACGACAACGCAACTGTATTTTAGTTTATTATAGTGGTAAGTATGATTGATGCAATGTGGTTTAATTGAACATGCAAGTGTTTTTGTAATTCATTATCCGATTAGAACCAAACTGCATAATCCTCACATGACTGTTGAGCATTTTATTTAACACACTACAGGTTTAAGATGAATTATATACACTACTGCCAGTCTTTCGGTTCCTTATGCTATGAAAATAAATTTAATCTGGGAACCTGTTTGAGATTGTTAAAGGTAAAGAGTCAATGTGTCACTGGTGGATTTTCAGAAAACAGGAGATGATCATATGCTATATATGTTCACTGTATTATGAAGTGCTGGCAATTTAATTCTACACATGAAATACAGCAACATGTAAAAAAAAAAACTCAATATAATTTATAAGACATTTGTTCTTCTTCTGCTGCTTTTTCTTCTTCTTTTCAATGGCGAATTGCAAATGTGTGGAGCATTATCGCCACCTACTGCCATATAAAATTGTTGTTTTATATTCTTTATACGAGCCCTGAGTTCTTTAAAAAGTTGAAGACATGCTTTAAAACTAACTTTTTTTCTGGTCCACGCATTTAATCCCTTCACTTTCCAGCCCATTCCTTAATGTCTTTCTCTCATTTGCGAAATTAGGGCAGAGAAGAGTGACATGATTCACTGTTCTCCTTTGGTTGCAGAGATCACATGTTGCGCAAAGACATTTGCTGTCGAAGGACGTCACTTCTGATGTAAAAGACGTCAGACGTTGGCTAATCTTTTCACATCTCAGTATTCTTTCCGTGGAATGATTAAAAAGGAGTCATGGATTCAAACCCACGGAAAGCGTATCGCATTCACTTGAGAAAAACAAACGAAAAACGCCCCTTTTTTCCCTCCTGAACTCATGATATAATTAGCTCAAAACTCTGAGAATTCGGAGATAATAAGCTAAGAACTCTGAGAATTCGGAGATAATAAACTAAGAACTCTGAGAATTCGGAGATAATAAACTAAGAACTCTGAGAATTCGGAGATAGTTAGCTCATTACTGTCACTGTCAGAGTTTTTCTCAAAAGCACTCGAATGCACCAAAAACAAGGGTTCAGATCAAATCTACATCAACTTTAATCAAAATATTTATTACAATATTGCAGGATATGTATGGTACAATGCACAGAAGTGGGGTATTATTATTTGTACTGAAAGGTTTAAGTGGTCAACCGTACATTGTGTATTTTATCTTCAGTCGGAGCCTTGAAACATATCATTACTGAATATCAGATTCAAATGTCAAAGCTTTGATCACATGTTATGGTTTTAATCACCACTGCTGTACTAATCAGCACCAGAGAGTTCTCCTGTTGTTTCTGTTAGCTATTTTGTTCCTGCTCTGGTCAGGACAGACAAACAGGAATATGGCTACTGTGATAACATTAATGTTTTACTGATAAAAGCAGGTTTAGGGCTGCTGTTGTTGTCGACGGTCATGTGAGTTTGGTAATGAGGGAAACGGGAATGCTGATAAAACTGTCTCGTAGACTTTGTCAACTGATGTAACTGCTGACTAGTCAAGAAGGCCATTCAAGGTCCTGCTGATTATGTGCCTGAAGTGCTCTTTGCAGCGTTTACCTGATGTTCACATTCTAGGCTGTCAGTGGATGCTCTGATACTGCAGATGTCACAGTTAACAATAGCTGTTTGTTTTTTCTTGCCATGTGTAGGGCTGCTACAATCATGATATTTAACAGATGATCAATTGCCATACATATAATTGTGATTTATTTTTCTTCTTCTGTTCATTTGATCCCATTATAGTATAATTCCAATCACAATTTCATATTACAAATAGACTTTTGTGAAGAAGATGAACCATTCATTTGTCACTTTTATACTTAGACTCTCCTCTGAAAGCCTCAGTAATTTCCAAATGTCTGGATGGACCTATTGCAGTGAATTGGGTGAGATGGTGGATCCGTAGATGGTTTTTAGATTTTGCTGCAGATGTGACAAATCCCCTTCTCCAAGTTAATGGGCTTCCCTTTTAATTTGGCTCAAACTTTCATTCAGATTGATCATAACCTCTGAATGTGAGCAAAATGGCATGAAAATTGCTTAAATTCAAAATTTCATTGAATTTTGTCCATAGATTTTTGAGGAGATGTGGATGGACTATATCCAATTACGTATGTACGGACGGACAAGGGTAACACTTTGGCTGGGGCGTAAAAAAGTTTTCTTTGGGATAGGCTCAGCCTGTCTGATACTGATCAGAACAATGAGGACAGCAGTCAGATGATAAACTCCAACTACGTCATGAGAAATGTATGTGAGCAATGTGCAAGAATGAAGACAACATCACCGGTCCAACATACCTTCTTTTATCCCACCAAACTGCCTCAAAGCCTCGCGTCTGCAGGGCTGCCATAATGACATTTACATCGTAGTTCCCATTTCCCAGCATGCTCTTCTTGTGAGGTGTCACCAGAGTGCTGGGAGAAAGCCTTCGACAAGTTGACAAGGGAGACGAACAAGATCATTCACAACACTTCATGTGCAGGGTGTAAATATTGATATTACCGGCTTTCCTACCTCTGGTATATCTCCTGCAATGTGTCCCTACTGAAGGCTGACCCATCCTGGAAGACGTTATTGAGCGCATGGAGGGCGCACAACTCCCTCCGCTGCTTCTCATGATAAATGGCAGGAGGTGTCGGAGATGGTTGTGGAGGCAGTGGGGAGGTGAGGGAGGAAGAAGAGGATGAGAGATCCTGCTGTTGCTGCTGAGAGTCCATGAGATCCCTGGACCTCCTCTCCTCCACTCCCACCACCACCACCCCTTCTTTCTGCTTGCTGACCTTCCAGCGCATGCAGCCCAACTCCTGCAGGCTGCCTCGCCCCTTCCCCTTCCATTCACCGGCTGGATACGGAGCGCTTCCCATCCCTGGGCGTTCTCCACCAACACTGCCGCCACCGGCACCACGTCCTTTGGCTCCACAACTACAACCGTCAGGACGCTACATCAGCATCATGACGACCATTGCCATAGCAACCTCTCAGCCACTTGGAAGAGAGGCGCACTTGTGTGTTTCAGTGTATGGTCGAGGGAGAGGAGGGGGTTGCAAGGTAAGTGAGACCAACACCTGCTCGCTGAAAAGGAGAGATGTGAAGAAAGGTCAGCAGGAGGGAGGGGGGGGTAAAAACTGGAACTCAAGATGGGAGAGCAGGCAAAAAACAAAGTTGCTCCCGAACGAAGGAATACTCCTTCAGCAACGCCAGATTGGTGTCGTCAATCTGTGCGTTTCCACTTCCTCCATCTTTTGTGAGTGCGTTGACAGCTCTTTCCATCCAGTCACCAAGCCTATGGCTTTGCACTGCTTTCCATCACCAAGCTGCTGACCATGAAGCGTCGCATCCACTGGAACACACACAACAGGGGATTAGTAGCTGCTGAGTGGTGACGGGTGAAAACACCTGAAAGAAAAGCTCATTTGAAAATAACAAAAAAATGACCACAAATCTCCAGAGCAAGGCGCCTGTGTGACATCTTCAAAAGTGCCCACTTGATCTGAAAACAACACTTAAAGCAATGCTGCTCGTGCTGTTGATGGCAACAGATACTTTGTGATTAAAGTATGAGCTGTTACGATCTCTCCTCTCGGTCCGCAGACCCCAAAAAAATGAGAAGAAGGTAAACATTTCCAGGAGCTCGGGCTGGATAGAGGAAGCAGCCTGAACTAAGCTAGCAAAATAGGAGCCCCGTACAAATCAAGACGCATTCAGTCAGCAGCAACAGTCCATTAAAGAGGGATAGCAGCTGTTCTACTGTGAAACCACCACATGTACAGATTCTATTAATGCATGATAGTATCAGATATGTGGCATTAATCTTCTGGCTGCTCTACGTGACTCTCGTGTCTAACACAAACAACCACAACGCTTCCTTCACGTCTACTAACTTCATTTTCTCTCACCGACCACTTACCAGATCGCTTCCTGGCGGTGGTCTCCCAGCTGGACTACCATAAACCGGTCTAAAAACTGAATCTAGTCTCTCTTGTGTTACTAAAGACCGTTCAGTTCTTTGTCTTTGCCAGTTTTTCCCTGGAACAGCTCTCTCTCTCTCTCTCTCTCTCTCTCTCTCTCTCTCTGTCTGTCTATGGTCTGTCTCTCTCCCTCCGCGCTCACGCGGACATGCGCAGTAGCGTCTCCTTGGCTCCATGTTGCTGTCACCGCCTGCGTCAGGAGCAGTCACTCCTCTGAGACTGCGAAACCTGAAATTCCCCCCCCCCCCCTGAATCCCGAATGTGCGTCCAGTTGGAAGCAGAATTATTCAACCCCCTTTAAAGATTTGGTTAATGGCAAAAAAAATGTTCTATTTTTCAGCTGTTGGCAAAAACAAAATCACACAATAACACTTTAAACAGCTCAGTGCAACAGATTTGAAGTCCCCCCCCCCCAACATTCAACACAGAATGCTTCTTTTTTAGCATCCCTCATAAAAGCATACATTTGTAAACCAGATGTTGTAAAAACATTGTGACTCCCTTCAAACACTAAGATTAAGAAGAAGAAAAAAAACTTAAAAACCTGACTGCAGTCACATTAAAATCTGTGGAGTTTTTTTTTTTTTTAGCCTCTTTCAGCTTGTTGTTTTAGTTTTACATCTTAACTTTACTGTTTTAATTTACTCCAAATGTGCACACTCAAGGGATTTAAAAATGTACCAGTGTGTAAATTGTCAAATTCGTTTGGGCAGTTTGTGTCATTTGAAAATAACAATCTGTATTTTGTTCCTTATTAAGTTTTAATGAGTATCTTAATTGTATCGGTAACAAAGAGACGGAACGAAAACAACACCATAAATGCCTCCGGTGACACAACTGGAGTATACAACATTTTACACACAGTCTGTCCCCCCATCAGTATTGATTATAGAGGTAATCCTCCTCCTCATGGACAGGGATAACTTCCGGATGATGTCATCATTTGGGATGGCGACCCACTCTTCAGTCAGAGCTGCTGCTGAGTCTGTGGAGGATGTTATGTTATGATTCTGAGGTGTTTTACATGGTCGACCAGGGTGCAAGCAGCCTATCGGTTTTCCTCTGGCTACATAATGTTCCCGTGGAGACACTATTGTGGTATGGTGAGTATTCACCACTCTGGTGACTTGTCTGGAGGACTGTCTCCTCCATTATTCCACAACTTCATATAAATGCTTTTTACTCTTGTTCGTTTGTAAATAGGAAAATGTTTAGGCCAATAAACTGCCTGCCACATCTGGCAATATTTCAACATGTACTGATATTTATCAATCCCATCTTTGAGATTTTGATATATTTGTGGCAGATATGTATTCAGTGTGTATTTGCGTTCTTTCATTGTGCCTTTAGTTGTCATTATAACTGGTAGACTCAGCATTTCTTGTGCAGAGTTCAAATTGCATACTATTCACTGTGGATTCACAGGAAACAATGGATTCATGTTGTGGGCATGATGTGGAACACATGATGACATTGTTGATGTCTTCTCTCATCTCCTGTATTGAAACAATGTGACACAATGAAATGCTTAAGTCCGTGGTTGTTTGGCTTCGCTCTAAATGCATTAAGAAGTTGTTCCTATTCTGTTGAATTTCTTAAACCAGTAGCTCATAAATGTCATGTTTGACACATAGACTAAGACTATGACTTTCGTTTAGTGATTTTAAATATACTTACATGCCTGTGATTGTTATTCAGGCAGAAGCACAAAATCAAATAGCTAAAAGTGGCTAAAACGGGGCAAATATTTGTGAGTTTGGTGTTAATTCTCTGGGGGTTGACATTGTGAGTGACCATTTTAAATAAACAGGACCTGTTTGATTCACTGTTGATAAAGAATATCTCTTAATGCTTAATTAAGTGTAAAGGATTTTGTCACTTTCTATCAAGCCAAATTAAATGCCTCTGAAGTTTTTAGGACCACCACCAGTCAGCCCTGTTTAATCACAGGCCATGTTCAGAACATTAGTGTCTAAGAACACAGATGCCCCCCCAGATGGGCATAAAAACATGGATTAAGTCGATACCTTCAAGAAGAGCTAACCCCTTTCCTCCATTGTGGAATTCATGCTCTATTGAAGACATTTTTGATAAAGGTCTTCATTTTTAATAATGCTTAGAAATGCTTCTATTGTGCTTCAGTGCTGAAGAGGAAGGTCAAGCTTTTTAGGAAGTGTTTTTGAGGTAAACTGATCCAAAAGTCCAGTATTTCCCAACCATACCCTGTTTGTGTTCCCCTCAGTTCCCCTCAGGCTCCGACACTTAAATGCAAGAGCAAACTAATTTATCTCCCAACTAGTTTCTCAGGACAGAGATTTTTGAGATTTTCATTTTTTGGTCTCAGTGTCTTATTTCATAGGTTATGTTTTCTGTTTCCTGTTTTGGTAGTTATGCTCTCATGTTGTGTTTTTGGCATAAACTTCCTGTCATCTTTTCTTGTATTCTGTTTTGACCTTTTGTTTCTCAGTTCTGGTTTGTTCCCCCCCACCTCTCTGTGTCTTTGAAGGCCTTGTCTCCTGTTAGTCTATCCTCCTTGTGTTTTCCCCTTTAACATTTCCTTCTCCAGTGTGTGATTGTCTGATTGTCTCCACCTGTGGCTGGTTGTCTCCTCCTCCCTGTGCCACCTGTTTGTCATTCCCTCCTTATCCCAGTGTATTTAGTCTGTGTGATTCCTGTTTTTGGCTGCCAGTTCGTTGTCAATGTCTCATCACACTAGCAAGACTGATATACCTATTTACTTGTATTATTATACCATAGATTAAATGATCAGTTGCCTACATGATGATTTTTACTGCTAACAGTGACCTTAAATACAGCTTATACTTTTAGTTATTTATGAGCTTGTTTATAAATCAGTAATCTTTTTGTGTGATGCTGTTTCAGAGGCTTCTGGAGAAAGCATGACCTCAGTTTATTTTCCCATATCATCTTTAATGTTTGATATATCCCATAAATTATGAAAGACAGGGGAGGGCTGAGCACTGGATCAGAGTAAGAAAACACAGGCCTGTAAAAAGGAATAAATATACATCAAGAATGACAATGCACCAAAATGGGAAAAGAGTGTGTGCAAAATACCTAACCAAAAGTATTTGTGGCATTTTACGAAGTAACAGGCGGCCAGAGGTAGTAAATTCATTTGGACCGCGGTAAACCAGCAGAGTGACAAAAATAAATCAGGCAAAGAATCACCCAAGCACTTACACTCAAAAACGGAATGTTTTAACACTTGAATGAATCCTGGCACCTTATTTTCCCACTTCCCCAACTCTTCCCCAACAACACAACACACTCCGCCATCTCTTATTTACATGTGTCCCAGTTTTCTGGCCAGTCCAGAGGCCATGTCAGCTAGCAGCTCCTCCCTGATGAGGTCCTCCCTCCTCTGCATCTCGTGGATGAAGTGCCCCCTCAGTGTCTTCATCTCCATCACACGGCCCATCAACTTTTTGCGCATCATGCTCTGCGCTTCCGGTGGGCTGTCTGGCCTGCTGTCCACCAGCTCTGGTATCTGATTGTACGGAGACAGTGCCGTTTTTAGGCCCTCAATGTCCACATGCAGCAGCTGATCTACAGTACGCTTTCGACCCAGACGGCCTGCATGGGTGAGGGTGAGCATTGGAATGGTGTACTCCACAGCCGCATCTCCAAACAGTTCAATGGTGGCTCGGAACGCTTGAGCCGCATCCTGGTCAATACCCATGTTGAAGCTTGGAGCTCGGATCTCCAGCAAGAAGGCGTGTGGTCCAGGACTGGCGAGCTGAAGGCTCCTCAGAGCTTCCATGGCTCTCTTTTTATTCCCCAATGATGGCCCTAAAAGATCTGGGGTGTTTATTACTGTAACCTCTCTACCATCCATTACTGTCCTTCTCCTAATGCTCTCCATTAGTGGATACATGGGTGTCCTTGTCTCACTTTTACCCAACAAAACTTCTGACAGGGAGGACCGTCCTACACCTGCAGGACCCAGGAGGATCAGCCTCAGGCCTGGTTTGTTGAGGATGCTGCTGGTCGGATCTGTCTCCGACTCTGCTCCATCTTTGGATGACCCTGCAGATTTGACCATTTTTATTACCTAGATTTAATAAACTCTGGGCACGAGTGGATTTTCTCTTTTAAATATATTCCATTCAAAAGAGCAAACCAGAAAAAGCAGAAATGCCTAAAAAGGAAGATTAAGGTGAACTGACCTGTGATGGCTCTGATCACAGCAGCCAGCCACTTGAATTTGGAAGAAAATCCTGTTGGAGGAGCAGATTGTAAGTCACTTGTTTTAACTGTTAATCATGTCTATAAATAAATCAAAAATAGCTCCAGTTCCTTGAGATGAATTGCTGCCATATGTCTGCTAAGTTTCTGAGTCACTTCCTTTAACGGCTCCAATTTACCCACTCAAATTGAAACCTCCTCCTGACCTGTTTGCCTTCACTTAAAAAGTCCATTTGAAGCACACAGTGAAGAGTAAACAACATCCAACACAGGCAGCACTCACCTATGATACACCGCCAAATTCGAGACATCCATTTAAACAGGGTCTGAATCACTGAGACACAAGACCATAGACAAGTAGAAAGTTAGCGTATAACTTTTTTTTTTTTAAATTCAGAGGTGAAATATGATATAATTTTGTTAAGAATGAGAAATTTATAATTTGTACCACGAACTGTTCCAACTAAACGGGTCACCCAGCTCCAAAGAGTCGACAGACCTGAGGCAGAAACAACAACACATGTTACAATAATGTTCTGGTGACTTTATTTCACATCATATACAGTACAACTCAACAGTTATATGATATTGTTATTGGCATTTCATCCATCATACATAGTTTTTGTGGTGTCACTTAAAATCCAACATAGAGTGGCGAGTCGGTGGGGGGGGAGGTGGGGTGCACAGATTGATCTCTGACTTTTGACCCTAACTGAACTCACCAGTTAGAGAGCAGAACAGACGAATCGGCCATCGGATCAGGGCTGGGAGTGCTGCAGAAAAATCAGACCACTGTCAGTAGAGCAGGTGTCATGAAATATACTAATGCAGAGATTTAGTGGTTTAAAAAGAAGTGCAACATTTAACCATTGCTTGACTTTTTTGTAATGGGGGTATGGTAAATACAAAAAGATATTCAGATTATAACAGATATTCAGATTATATGTTGTCGTCGTTATTGTTCAAATGGGAACATTGTCGTCGTTATTGTAAATCAGTTCACATATTTTGATTTAAAGTATATACTACTTTCCTAAAACAGCTGTGCACCGCAGTTTTTTGTGCTACTAAGTTACTAAAATTAGTTAATAATTTGTAGAGAACTTTTTCATTAATTAATACACCTTAGCTGCACTAGGTAAGCAGCAGACTGCAGCATATAGGATTAACTATATAAACAATACTGCACATGTTAATTGTCTTGTGACTCTTTTAGGTATGTTTAATCATTTCTGCTCTATTGCACAGAGGAATCTGGACACAAAGGCAACACTCAATAGGATCGATTCAATTTTGTTTTTGGTCTTTTCATCGGCTTTGCTGACTATTATAAAGGAATCACCTGCTTTGTTTTTAATCAGTAAATGGATTTGCACAGGTTTGTTGTTTTTTGTCACTAAAATGTTGGGAGATGAGTGTCACCCTCTGTAAGACCTATAATTCCTAGCCATACTACCAATATTGCCATCAGGGATGTCGGTTCTCTTCAATGCCATTTGTGATCAATTCAGGCATGTTTATTATGTTTCAGATCACTGTCTCTGAGGTGGACGGATCAATCAGTCAGCAACACAATATGACATTTACAGTATGCCAGGGGAACTTAAGTTTTATCCAAATGAACATGAACATGTGTGCCAGTGAGTGACTGACTTTGTGAGAACCGGTAGAGAAGATACCCCACAACAGTAAAAGCTCCCATCTGGACACTGCTGCTGCTCAGCCACAAGCCTAAAAACAGAGTAGAGGGAAAGAAGGATGTTAGCATTGCAATGTTGTGGCCCACACAATTTATCATATGGTTGACCTTTCACCCGAATGTGACATGCAGAATGAAATACTCATTCAATGTAAGGCTGTGTGTGTGTGTGTGTGTGGCTGTGGCCTTATTGAGGTTTACCTCTAAAGTAAACACTTTAATTTCATTCTCTGTGTGAAAAGGCTGACTTTACAATCTCATTCATCTCAGGGTTGCTATGATGGCGGAAAAATACATTTGCACAAAACAGTTCTTGTGTTAATTTCCTCAAACGGTCAGAACTGAAATGTTGACAGCTTATATTTACTTTGAAAAAGTAACCCGGAAGTCATTTCACTGCTAACTTGACATTATGGCCTATATACTCCACAGTCTACACGCTTTGTTTTAAAAATCTAACAGCAGCTTGTTTTTTTTACAACCTTGACAACACAATGTTACAATATAGATAAAAACACTAATGAACAACTTAAAGTTTTCTTTTAATGGTAATTTGTGTATCCACTATGAGGTTGTGCAGATATCTTTACAATATGTTTAATGAGTTTTTAAATGTCTGTCTCACCTGTAACAGCATCCTCAGAGCTGTTCTTCTCACATTGACACTCCATTTCTCTCTGCACAGTGGCTCACGGACCCTCAGCCAGTGTCAAGGTAGAGAGAATATATGACGGCACTTCTGTTAAAAAAATTTGAATATAAAAGCCCCCAAAGTTGAAAGTAGAGAGGTTCACAAATGTTTTTTCACTGTTGATGTGATTATACAACCAAGTCAAATTAAAAATATTAATAATATCGGGATTAAATCTGTTTTTACAGCAAAAGTAAAGTTCCTGAATATGTTAGTCGGTTTGGACAAGGAAAGGCTCCATAGTCAATCAGTTCTGTGTTAACATGCAAGTTTCAAAACAGGCCAAACCAAAACAGAAAGCCTATAATGGAAAACTCAGCATAAACAATACAAACAAGATAAGTCTATTTACGTCTGTAGCAGCTGCATAATGTTCCAAACTCCATTACCTGGTGTGCAGTCAGACAATCCTTCCCCAGGAATGCCATCTACATTCAGTCTATCCAAACCTGATGCAACTCACATGAGGTCAAAGCTCTATGTGATTCCTTCTTCCTGTTGTTGTGCTAACATGCCTATGCAGACTTGCCCCAACAGGAACAGTTCTGCTCAGAATTTTTCAATGTAAAAGCCCCAAAATTCAATGTAACACCAAAGAACTATACAAACATTACGCATAAACACTGTAGCAAAACAATGCAGTGAAAAGGTCTAGGTATGCTGTGGTCATACTTTAGAAAGACACACCTTTCCTGCCACAAGAACTGGAATTGCTGCAGGTTTCTGAATAACTAGAAGAAACTAGAGTCATGACTGTGAAAGGTTTATTTAAGAGGATTTATTTTTGCGAAGATTTTTATAGTAGATTTTATTAAGGTTAACTACATTTTATTTTATGTATATATATATACGGTCTGTTAAGTAGTCCAGTGTAGGTTGTTGCGATGAATAAAAGACGGTTCATGCTGCACAGAAGAAGCTGTCCCTAATCTCTATCTTTATACAAGACTTACATTAAGGTTAAGGTCCATTGGTGGGATGGTCACCAGGATTATGCAAACACTACTGGACAAATTTCCACAAACCTTGGTATAAGGATGTGGCTTGGATCAGATGAAAACCCATTCAATTTTGGTGCAGACTTGGACACAATCCAGGAATTCTTTTATAACTTCCCTAAACATTGCAAGAAGGCATTTTACAGAATTTAGCCCAAAATTACTGAACCGACTTCCATGAAACTTTGTAGAGGGGTGGGGCCGGGAAAGCTAAACAGATGTGTGGGATTGATCAACCTTGACAGAGGTATGAGTTCTACTGAGTGCCAATCTAGTTTTATTAATGCAAACGCTACGTTACCAACAAATACTGATGACTATGTTAACTGTGATGTGTATTCTAATGAGTACTTTTTTTGTTGTAACCCACATTAACTAGTTTCAGTATTCGTGGTCACAAAATTTTTTTATTTTACATGAACACATTAGCCATGTAATGTACAACTGACACACTATTTGCAGACATTAACATTGAGCTGCACAGAACCATGCTGGCTGTAAAAAAAAAGGGTAAAGCAACAAGTCTTATAAAGCACATCAGGTAACTTTAATGGCAGAGTCCTGGTCCAACCCAACATCCACCTGCCACACAGTAGATTAAATCATTTACCTGCTTTTACAAGAGATGACAAAATGAAACACAACTTGGTTTATGCAAAGTGGAAGAAGACATTTAAACAGCTGGAGTCTGTGGAGCTACAGACACACTGGTCTCAGTGTAATCCTTAAAAGCAAAATGTATATCCGACTCCTCATGTGCCCAGCCGGGCAGTCAGAGCATCTATCAGCTCCTGCTTTTTGGTCCCAGTGGTGCGAACCCCATACTGTTTACAGGCCTCCTTCAACACAGGCACAGTCAGCTTTTCCAGGGTCCCGTTCTGCACATGGGCCTTCAGCTCGTCTTCAGACACCTCTGCTTTGGGCTTCTTCTCAGCTCCACCTCCAGTATCAGCTATGAGTTAATTTAAGGAGCAAACATTCAGTCACAAGAATAGTCAGACTTTTAGGGTATCATAGTACAAAATGACCACAGCAGCCTGTGAAATATTTAAAAGTCATCAGCACTGACCAATAAACTCTGCAAACTTATGAACCAACAGGCAAAAATGACAAAAAACTATTGAGAAACTATTACATTTCTGTCGTGACCCCAAATCTTACTTGTTTTGCGTTTTGCAGCCCGTTTGCTCTCAGGATTGTAGTCTGCAGGGTAAACCAGATCTTTAAACTCCTGAGCCAGTGGACCCAGACGGTTGTTAATCTGGTCCACCTTTGGCACTGAGACAAACCAAGAGACAGTTAATACAGAAAGTGTGAAACCAAGAAATTAGAAGTGATTGCACCAGCCACAAGAGGACCAGGATCTCTGAGTGCTTGTTTATCTGGATCTTACTGATGAGGTCCTCTGTGTCCTCTGGAGCCATCATATCCAGAGCCAAGGCCTCCAGGTTCCTGTAATGCTGCTGGACGACTGGATTCTCAAAAGCATCACTCCTGCGTTACATTAATAACAATGAAAACATGTTACAGAGAGAAACCAGTAGATTGTTCTAGTTATGATGAGAGATAAGGCTTGTAATTTGGTCACCCGAAAGTGTCCAAACATTTCAAAAGATAGAGCTCAAGATATAAATTATTTTGTTTATTAAATGTGTCCCCCAGAATACTATCCCTTTAAAGTCATGCAAAAGTGAATTGCATTTACAATTTATATATTTTGAGATGTTTGAAGAGAAAGAAATGTACGTGTGGAACTCACATTTTTGGTGGTTACATACATTTCTTAGTATAGGGTGCATTATTTTCAATGTTAAATTTTGAGGTGACCCATTGTCATCCACCGACCATCATCCATAATAGAAGGAATTGCCATGTATTTGTATTCAGATTACATTTCAAAGTAATGAACCCAGCCCTCACAAACTGCGTTGGTACCTGTATTTAAAGCGTAGCTTGGTGATGATCTCCTTCATCTTGTCCACCTGGATTTGGGAGGCAGAGGGGCACTGAGGAGGATCCAGAGCCCGCAAGTCGTCGGCAAAGGGCAGGTAGATAACATTGAAACCTGATGCAGGCAAGAGAGTCAAGAAGTTGCTATCAAGCTTCATTCAGTGCACTACACTGAACTTGATTATAATACGACTGCCCATCTTGCTTGTCGATGTAAAGTGAACAGCTTTTTTAAAAGATGGATGGGCCAAAGTGAGTGGTAGAAATAGGAGTCAAAGTTTAATTGTGGGACTCGTTGGATAAATTAAACCCAGCCAAACTCCGGCTGAGCCCAGCAGTGATTACCTGGTGGTGTAATCTGTACTTTCCCCGCATCGACCTCTTCTTTCTGAGGCACCAAGGCAACAAATCGAGGGGGGTAGTTTCGGCGAGAGACACAGCGGCACAGAGCGAACACGTTCCTCTCGCTGCACTTCATCAACAAAGCAGCGAACAAGCATGCGCTGCCTGAAGAGGTTAACACAGCATATATTACAGTTCAGCATACAGAAAAGATTTAGGTTCAGTCCAGACAAAAAAAAAAAGAGCAGTAAACACTATCCTCATCTCGCACGATTTACAATTATCCACAGTCAATACTGTGGTTTCAGGATTTCTTCCTTGTAGTTTAAAGTCCCACACAGACAGACAAGCAGCACTACCTTTCACCTCGTCCTCCTCAGGATAGATGAAGACAGCGCGCCGGATATGGTGGTGAACTTTGAGCTTCTCCATCGGTTTGAATCCGATCAGATACATTCCAGGATCTTCAAACTTCTTGATGGCATCCACCTCGTCTTTCTCCATCACTATCTGCTTCTTACCATAGATCTGTAGCCGAGACATGTGAACAACCAAGCAGAAAAAAAAGAGCGCTAACAAATAAAAATGTATGTTAGTCATCGATTAAATTCAGGTACAGTGTGTAGAAATTACTGTTTACATCTTTGACAAACACACTTTTATGGACCAAACCAAACTCGGCAGATGTTCAGCCTGCTCTTACCTGGGCTTTCTTTATCTCACTGGGCAGCAGTAGGCTGCCCGTCTGGGTGTGGAAGGTGCGGGTTTTGCTGCGGACGGGCTCGTTGGTCTCCCTGTAAAGTCTGATGGCACCTGGTTTCCGAGCTGTCACTGCAGTTGCATATAGTCCCACAGCTACATTTATGCCCTCACCGAGACACAGGTTTAACCTAAAAGTGGCAAACAGGGAAGGACGGTGTGAAGAATAAGAGTGAGCAGGAGTTAAGTGAAAAGACACTAAGATGAACCACAATGGAAGAAGAAAGCAAATAAAACCTGAACAATGAATAATCTGCAGGAATGAAGACAGCATGAATGAACTTGTATCCATCTGAAAATGCTAACGTGTGATGAATCTCTACCTGGCCATGGTTCTTTTCTTCTGCTCCTTGGCACGCACTCTCTTCTGGAGATCCTCCAGTTTGTCACAAGGCTCTAGCTGCAGCCCCAACTCGCTCTCATCCTCAGGAGGACTTACAACGTCACAAAAAAAGTGAGAGACATCGAAGCCACCTGGTTTCCTCAGATGCATTAAATCGATGATGACTCCTAACAAGACAAGGGATTAGTTGAATAAGTCCATGATACAAAGAGCTAATATAATATGAAGTTTTCATGATAAACTGCACCTATACTTATAGCCTAAATCACAGAATGAGATGAAACAGAGAACTGCTGATTTGAAATGAAATTATGGTGTTAGATATAGCTCCTGTCACACTCTAAGGACTGGCTGGGTTGATGAACTATAGCCAGCTTTGAGCTTTAAAATCGTGTTACAGGTCGTCATGAAGGGAGAGCAGCTTCTGCTTCAGACATACCAGTCTCTCTGAGGTCACTGGCCTTGGTACGAGCCTGCCGGTCTTTCACACTGTCGCCCCCGTGTGGTTCATCTCTGCAGGTGAAGATCATGAGCCGCTTATGTGAAAGGCGTAGCTTGATATCACTGTAGAGGTTGGCGCAGCACCACAGGGCATCACCCAGTGACGTCTCCCCGCTGCCCATGGTGTCAGCAGCCAGCTGAGCACCTTTTTCCCCGCGTAAGGCATCCACATCCTGCACTCGCTTTGCTCCTGCAGAAAATAAGCAGACAAATGTTTGAGTAAAGTTGGAAAAATATGTTTACAAATTTAAAGGATTATTTAGACGGAAAGGAGAAGGTACTCCGATTATGATGAAGCTCAAAATTTTAATTGCAGGATTTTTTTTCATAAGGTTTTGCTACACATGTAATTCATGCAATGGTCTTGTTACATACTCCTGTTTTAGTGAAATAATAAGTAATACAATAACTGCATACCAAGCTGAATATTTTCTTGTCTGAAAATGTTTGAGGCATGAAAACTGTTCTCCCATTTGTGTTACAGCAAAACAACAGCATTATTGAGAAGTGCAGCATCTTACCAGGTTCATCAAGGTCGTGGTACACGTAGACATGCTTGAATGAGTTCCTGGAATTTTTACTGTGCTCAGTCCCATAGAAAACCAAAGCCACCAGGTCCCTGTCACTGCTAATGATCTTACTGGTGTACACACTGCGCACGACCTATGAGGAGAGAAACCAGGCATCATTATTATCATCATTAGACATCAGCTATATCTGAGAACAGTACCACCTAATAAGGTGATAATATAATACTGATACACAGTAAGTACGCTTATGAGGTCTGTAATTACCAAATTAAATTTTCAAACATGTCCCGGTGTTAAGAGTACAAGAACAAACATTTACACCAACAAAAGAGGCAAAGCAAGACTGACTAAAGATAACTGGCCATATTACCTGCATGGTTATGTCAAAGTTAGAGGGCTGTCCATCTTCTCCTTTGATGAACATTTCCTTGCTGGCATCAACCAGGAACACCAAACTGTCCCTCCCTGTGCTCTTGTAATCTCCTTACAGAAACAGATAGCCTGATTTGTTATTGTGGGATGTACGGATTAGACAATGGCTTACTTTTTGGTATTATCTAATTTGATTTGATCACACTTGTCATAATGACCTAACCAGAGTGATCAATGGTGGCTGAAAATTTTGCATTATTTGCACTTCACATGTAGTTATGAGGAGGCATTCTTCTCACCTCCAGATTGCTCTCCTTCCTCTTGCTCTTCCTCGTTGTCATCATTTCGGTAGTAGGCGTTCCACTCTGCCATTTGTACTGCTTTTGTTCTGTCAAAGGATTCAGCAGTTCAACTTGAGTCAACAACATCAGGTAGCTTGAA
The DNA here is from genome assembly GCA_037577475.1 of Chaunax sp. Z400. Classification (NCBI taxonomy): domain Eukaryota; kingdom Metazoa; phylum Chordata; class Actinopteri; order Lophiiformes; family Chaunacidae; genus Chaunax; species Chaunax sp. Z400. The sequence continues at coordinate 14,629,724 of CM075203.1, forward strand.
TACTTAAGCAACATTTGACATTCAAGATGTGGTAAGTTTATACCATCTCCATCTGTGGATAGATGGTATTTTGTAAGAAAGCACAAACAGACATGACTTTGTCTACTGCCAGTCCAGGGTCGTAACTCAGGACCTTGCAGTGGGTCCACCTGCATAAGGAGTATTGATACCCAAAGTACATTATCAATACAGAGCTCCACAACTATAGCTGCTTCAACAAATTCAAATCTGGTACTTATTCAACTTCACACACCCCAGCAACTTAAGTTAGCAGGCTAGCTTAGCTTTTCACTGCTACGACTCGTTTAACTGGTATTTTGGGGTCGGTTAGTTAACTAAATGCATCTGTCTAATGATGCAAGAACTAAAACAACAATAGCAACAGATATTAATTCATTTTGTTGAATTGTATGTTCATTATGGGCGCTTTCAGTCACTTACTATCCTATTCTGCAACTATCCTATTCCAGACTAGTTTCAATGGTTAGCGCGTTCTGTACGTGAACGAGCACGCTGATAAGCTTTACGTAGCGGCTTGCAGTTAATTGGACGCTTCTCTGTCAATTTAACAAACTTGGCCAATCATAGTAAAATAGGCGGAACTGAGAGGCTCAACTCCGGAAGAAAGGTCCCCTCTCCAATAGAAAGCGAAAGCACCTGTTTTGACAGTCATGTAATTGTTTACAGTAAGACAGTGACACAGCACCAACTGTTAGCACCCATCAACCGCGTCCGTCTTCTAGGAGACTTTTATGTACTACTTTATTCTTTACTTTTCATTTTAACATTTTTAGAACGTGTTTATTTCCGTCACAATTCCACGATAAGCTTTTCATTTTCAAAGTCACTTTCAAAACAGGCCAAACCAAAACAGGAAGCCTATAATGGAAAACTCAGCATAAACAATACAAACAAGATAAGTCTATTTACGTCTGTAGCAGCTGCATAATGTTCCAAACTCCATTACCTGGTGTGCAGTCAGACAATCCTTCCCCAGTCTATCCAAACCTGATGCAACTCACATGAGGTCAAAGCTCTATGTGATTCCTTCTTCCTGTTGTTGTGCTAACATGCCTATGCAGACTTGCCCCAACAGGTACAGTTCTGCTCAGAATTTTTCAATGTAAAAGCCCCAAAATTCAATGTAACACCAAAGAACTATACAAACATTACGCATAAACACTGTAGCAAAACAATGCAGTGAAAAGGTCTAGGTATGCTGTGGTCATACTTTAGAAAGACACACCTTTCCTGCCACAAGAACTGGAATTGCTGGAGGTTTCTGAATAACTAGAAGAAACTAGAGTCATGACAGTGAAAGGTTTATGTTAGAGGATTTATTTTTGCGAAGATTTTTATAGTAGATTTTATTAAGGTTAACTACATTTTATTTTATGTATATATATATACGGTCTGTTAAGTAGTCCAGTGTAGGTTGTTGCGATGAATAAAAGACGGTTCATGCTGCACAGAAGAAGCTGTCCCTAATCTCTATCTTTATACAAGACTTACATTAAGGTTAAGGTCCATTGGTGGGATGGTCACCAGGATTATGCAAACACTACTGGACAAATTTCCACAAACCTTGGTATAAGGATGTGGCTTGGATCAGATGAAAACCCATTCAATTTTGGTGCAGACTTGGACACAATCCAGGAATTCTTTTATAACTTCCCTAAACATTGCAAGAAGGCATTTTACAGAATTTAGCCCAAAATTACTGAACCGACTTCCATGAAACTTTGTAGAGGGGTGGGGCCGGGAAAGCTAAACAGATGTGTGGGATTGATCAACCTTGACAGAGGTATGAGTTCTACTGAGTGCCAATCTAGTTTTATTAATGCAAATGCTACGTTACGAACAAATACTGATGACTATGTTAACTGTGATGTGTATTCTAATGAGTACTTTTTTTGTTGTAACCCACATTAACTAGTCTCAGTGTTCGTGGTCACAAAAATTTTTTATTTTACATGAACACATTAGCCATGTAATGTACAACTGACACACTATTTGCAGACATTAACATTGAGCTGCACAGAACCATGCTGGCTGTAAAAAAAAAGGGTAAAGCAACAAGTCTTATAAAGCACATCAGGTAACTTTAATGGCAGAGTCCTGGTCCAACCCAACATCCACCTGCCACACAGTAGATTAAATCATTTACCTGCTTTTACAAGAGATGACAAAATGAAACACAACTTGGTTTATGCAAAGTGGAAGAAGACATTTAAACAGCTGGAGTCTGTGGAGCTACAGACACACTGGTCTCAGTGTAATCCTTAAAAGCAAAATGTATATCCAACTCCTCATGTGCCCAGCCGGGCAGTCAGAGCATCTATCAGCTCCTGCTTTTTGGTCCCAGTGGTGCGAACCCCATACTGTTTACAGGCCTCCTTCAACACAGGCACAGTCAGCTTTTCCAGGGTCCCGTTCTGCACATGGGCCTTCAGCTCGTCTTCAGACACCTCTACTTTGGGCTTCTTCTCAGCTCCACCTCCAGTATCAGCTATGAGTTAATTTAAGGAGCAAACATTCAGTCACAAGAATAGTCAGACTTTTAGGGTATCATAGTACAAAATGACCACAGCAGCCTGTGAAATATTTAAAAGTCATCAGCACTGACCAATAAACTCTGCAAACTTATGAACCAACAGGCAAAAATGACAAAAAACTATTTAGAAACTATTACATTTCTGTCGTGACCCCAAATCTTACTTGTTTTGCGTTTTGCAGCCCGTTTGCTCTCAGGATTGTAGTCTGCAGGGTAAACCAGATCTTTAAACTCCTGAGCCAGTGGACCCAGACGGTTGTTAATCTGGTCCACCTTTGGCACTGAGACAAACCAAGAGACAGTTAATACAGAAAGTGTGAAACCAAGAAATTAGAAGTGATTGCACCAGCCACAAGAGGACCAGGATCTCTGAGTGCTTGTTTATCTGGATCTTACTGATGAGGTCCTCTGTGTCCTCTGGAGCCATCATATCCAGAGCCAAGGCCTCCAGGTTCCTGTAATGCTGCTGGACGACTGGATTCTCAAAAGCATCACTCCTGCGTTACATTAATAATAATGAAAACATGTTACAGAGAGAAACCAGTAGATTGTTCTAGTTATGATGAGAGATAAGGCTTGTAATTTGTAATTTTGTCACCCGAAAGTGTCCAAACATTTCAAAAGATAGAGCTCAAGATATAAATTATTTTGTTTATTAAATGTGTCCCCCAGAATACTATCCCTTTAAAGTCATGCAAAAGTGAATTGCATTTACAATTTATATATTTTGAGATGTTTGAAGAGAAAGAAATGTACGTGTGGAACTCGCATTATTGGTGGTTACATACATTTCTTAGTATAGGGTGCATTATTTTCAATGTTAAATTTTGAGGTGACCCATTGTCATCCACCGACCATCATCCATAATAGAAGGAATTGCCATGTAATTTGTATTCAGATTACATTTCAAAGTAATGAACCCAGCCCTCACAAACTGCGTTGGTACCTGTATTTGAAGCGTAGCTTGGTGATGATCTCCTTCATCTTGTCCACCTGGATTTGGGAGGCAGAGGGGCACTGAGGAGGATCCAGAGCCCGCAAGTCGTCGGCGAAGGGTAGGTAGATAACATTGAAACCTGATGCAGGCAAGAGAGTCAAGAAGTTGCTATCAAGCTTCATTCAGTGCACTACACTGAACTTGATTATAATACGACTGCCCATCTTGCTTGTCGATGTAAAGTGAACAGCTTTTTTAAAAGGTGGATGGGCCAAAGTGAGTGGTAGAAATAGGAGTAAAAGTTTAATTGTGGGACTCGTTGGATAAGTTAAACCCAGCCAAACTCCGGCTGAGCCCAGCAGTGATTACCTGGTGGTGTAATCTGTACTTTCCCCGCATCGACCTCTTCTTTCTGAGGCACCAAGGCAACAAATCGAGGGGGGTAGTTTCGGCGAGAGACACAGCGGCACAGAGCGAACACGTTCCTCTCGCTGCACTTCATCAACAAAGCAGCGAACAAGCATGCGCTGCCTGAAGAGGTTAACACAGCATATATTACAGTTCAGCATACAGAAAAGATTTAGGTTCAGTCCAGACAAAAAAAAAAGAGCAGTAAACACTATCCTCATCTCGCACGATTTACAATTATCCACAGTCAATACTGTGGTTTCAGGATTTCTTCCTTGTAGTTTAAAGTCCCACACAGACAGACAAGCAGCACTACCTTTCACCTCGTCCTCCTCAGGATAGATGAAGACAGCGCGCCGGATATGGTGGTGAACTTTGAGCTTCTCCATCGGTTTGAATCCGATCAGATACATTCCAGGATCTTCAAACTTCTTGATGGCATCCACCTCGTCTTTCTCCATCACTATCTGCTTCTTACCATAGATCTGTAGCCGAGACATGTGAACAACCAAGCAGAAAAAAAAGAGCGCAAACAAATAAAAATGGATGTTAGTCATCGATTAAATTCAGGTACAGTGTGTAGAAATTACGGTTTACATCTTTGACAAACACACTTTTATGGACCAAACCAAACTTGGCAGATGTTCAGCCTGCTCTTACCTGGGCTTTCTTTATCTCACTGGGCAGCAGTAGGCTGCCCGTCTGGGTGTGGAAGGTGCGGGTTTTGCTGCGGACGGGCTCGTTGGTCTCCCTGTAAAGTCTGATGGCACCTGGTTTCCGAGCTGTCACTGCAGTTGCATATAGTCCCACAGCTACATTTATGCCCTCACCGAGACACAGGTTTAACCTAAAAGTGGCAAACAGGGAAGGACGGTGTGAAGAATAAGAGTGAGCAGGAGTTAAGTGAAAAGACACTAAGATGAACCACAATGGAAGAAGAAAGCAAATAAAACCTGAACAATGAATAATCTGCAGGAATGAAGACAGCATGAATGAACTTGTATCCATCTGAAAATGCTAACGTGTGATGAATCTCTACCTGGCCATGGTTCTTTTCTTCTGCTCCTTGGCACGCACTCTCTTCTGGAGATCCTCCAGTTTGTCACAAGGCTCTAGCTGCAGCCCCAACTCGCTCTCATCCTCAGGAGGACTTACAACGTCACAAAAAAAGTGAGAGACATCGAAGCCACCTGGTTTCCTCAGATGCATTAAATCGATGATGACTCCTAACAAGACAAGGGATTAGTTGAATAAGTCCATGATACAAAGAGCTAATATAATATGAAGTTTTCATGATAAACTGCACCTATACTTATAGCCTAAATCACAGAATGAGATGAAACAGAGAACTGCCGATTTGAAATGAAATTATGGTGTTAGATATAGCTCCTGTCACACTCTAAGGACTGGTTGGGTTGATGAACTATAGCCAGCTTTGAGCTTTAAAATCGTGTTACAGGTCGTCATGAAAGGAGAGCAGCTTCTGCTTCAGACATACCAGTCTCTCTGAGGTCACTGGCCTTGGTACGAGCCTGCCGGTCTTTCACACTGTCGCCCCCGTGTGGTTCATCTCTGCAGGTGAAGATCATGAGCCGCTTATGTGAAAGGCGTAGCTTGATATCACTGTAGAGGTTGGCGCAGCACCACAGGGCATCACCCAGTGACGTCTCCCCGCTGCCCATGGTGTCAGCAGCCAGCTGAGCACCTTTTTCCCCGCGTAAGGCATCCACATCCTGCACTCGCTTTGCTCCTGCAGAAAATAAGCAGACAAATGTTTGAGTAAAGTTGGAAAAATATGTTTACAAATTTAAAGGATTATTTAGACGGAAAGGAGAAGGTACTCCGATTATGATGAAGCTCAAAATTTTAATTGCAGGATTTTTTTTCATAAGGTTTTGCTACACATGTAATTCATGCAATGGTCTTGTTACATACTCCTGTTTTAGTGAAATAATAAGTAATACAATAACTGCATACCAAGCTGACTATTTTCTTGTCTGAAAATGTTTGAGGCATGAAAACTGTTCTCCCATTTGTGTTACAGCAAAACAACAGCATTATTGAGAAGTGCAGCATCTTACCAGGTTCATCAAGGTCGTGGTACACGTAGACATGCTTGAATGAGTTCCTGGAATTTTTACTGTGCTCTGTCCCATAGAAAACCAAAGCCACCAGGTCCCTGTCACTGCTAATGATCTTACTGGTGTACACACTGCGCACGACCTATGAAGAGAGAAAACAGGCATCATTATTATCATCATCGTTAGACATCAGCTATATCTGAGAACAGTACCACCTAATAAGGTGATAATATAATACTGATACACAGTAAGTACGCTTATGAGGTCTGTAATTACCAAATTAAATTTTCAAACATGTCCCGGTGTTAAGAGTACAAGAACAAACATTTACACCAACAAAAGAGGCAAAGCAAGACTGACTAAAGATAACTGGCCATATTACCTGCATGGTTATGTCAAAGTTAGAGGGCTGTCCATCTTCTCCTTTGATGAACATTTCCTTGCTGGCATCAACCAGGAACACCAAACTGTCCCTCCCTGTGCTCTTGTAATCTCCTTACAGAAACAGATAGCCTGATTTGTTATTGTGGGATGTACGGATTAGACAATGGCTTACTTTTTGGTATTATCTAATTTGATTTGATCACACTTGTCATAATGACCTAACCAGAGTGATCAATGGTGGCTGAAAATTTTGCATTATTTGCACTTCACATGTAGTTATGAGGAGGCATTCTTCTCACCTCCAGATTGCTCTCCTTCCTCTTGCTCTTCCTCGTTGTCATCATTTCGGTAGTAGGCGTTCCACTCTGCCATTTGTACTGCTTTTGTTCTGTCAAAGGATTCAGCAGTTCAACTTGAGTCAACAACATCAGGTAGCTTGAATACTTAAGCAACATTTGACATTCAAGATGTGGTAAGTTTATACCATCTCCATCTGTGGATAGATGGTATTTTGTAAGAAAGCACAAACAGACATGACTTTGTCTACTGCCAGTCCAGGGTCGTAACTCAGGACCTTGCAGTGGGTCCACCTGCATAAGGAGTATTGATACCCAAAGCACATTATCAATACAGAGCTCCACAACTGTAGCTGCTTCAACAAATTCAAGTCTGGTACTTATTCAAATTCACACACTCCAGCAACTTAAGTTAGCAGGCTAGCTTAGCTTTTCACTGCTACGGCTCGTTTAACTGGTATTTTGGGGTCGGTTAGTTAACTAAATGCATCTGTCTAATGATGCAAGAACTAAAACAACAACAACAACAACAGATGTTAATTCATTTTGTTGAATTGTATGTTCATTATGGGCGCTTTCAGTCACTTACGGTGGTCTGCAACTATCCTATTCCAGACTAGTTTCAATGGTTAGCGCGTTCTGTACGTGAACGAGCACGCTGATAAGCTTTACGTAGCGGCTTGTCGTTAATTGGACGCTTCTCTGTCAATTTAACAAACTTGGCCAATCATAGTAAAATAGGCGGAACTGAGAGGCTCAACTCCGGAAGAAAGGTCCCCTCTCCAATAGAGAGCGAAAGCAACTGTTTTGACAGTCATGCAATTGTTTACAGTAAGACAGTGACACAGCACCAACTGTTAGCACCCATCGACCGCGTCCGTCTTCTAGGAGACTTTTATGTACTACTTTATTCTTTACTTTTCATTTTAACATTTTTAGAACGTGTTTATTTCCGTTACAATTCCACGATAAGCTTTTCATTTTCAAAGTCACTTTCAAAGTTTTGTTCGCTAGCTACCGGTAAGCTAGCTAGCCGGTAGATGTGACTCAGCTAACTTGGGGAACTGCAGTTCTAATTTTGAACAAGTCGCTTTTTTTTTCATCATGGACCAAACAGACTCTTATCCAGTGAAACTTTATATTTACGACTTGTCCAGAGGCATGGCACGCCAACTGAGTCCTGCAATGCTGGGTATGTTTCTGAAGAACTTCCTGTTGGTTTTCTTTAGACTGTGTGAATGGCACTCAGGCCTGAGTATTTTTTTCCCCTGGATAGAGCTAGAATAAGTCATAATGATTGAATTCTGTTTTGTTTTTTTCAATACAGGGAAACAGCTTGATGGAATATGGTGAGTGCAGGCGTATTTTGTACAAGTCTTCTCACAAAAATAAGTTGGATGACTGTGTTTCACTGCATTTATTGTTTTTTGGTGTCACATAGGCATACTGGTATTGTGATCCATGAAAAGGAGTTCTTCTTTGGAGGCCAAGGCATCAACACTTGTTCACCTGTAAGTTAGGCTTCATCCATTCCACAAATTCAAAGCATGAATGAAATTAGCCACTATTCGTGTTTACTGCTGTTAAGTGAAATGCAAATACATACAAAGTAATGTGGTAACAAGTGTTTGGATGAAGACATCCACAGAGGTGCTATGTGTGTTGCATCCTAGGGTGGCACCGTCTTGGGTGAGCCTGACTCCATCGTGGACCTTGGCTCCACTGAGGTGTCTGCAGAGATTTTTATGGAATATCTGACTTCACTGGGAGAGTCCACATTCAGGTAAAGGCTCAGACTCTCTACAGGGTAGGCAGAGGTCACTTTGCCACTAAGCAATTAGACTAGTAATAAATATGTTTTAAATGATTCCTACCCCAAGCTATAACTTTCTTTAAATTGGGACATCCATAACATACTCCAAAGTTTTAAATAAAGAATTTACAAGTTAAAAGTGAAACAAATAAAAACATTTGTGAGTTAAGGCCATTGCTACTCGGCTAACTTTTCACATAATATGCTGTACTGAAAGATGTTGTTTGAAAAAAGTCCCTAGTTTTATCAAGCAAGCTAATTTTATAAGCAAGAGAAGAGAGGAACAAAAAGAAAGAAAGAATTGAGATACATTTAAAGTATATTTAAAGTACATTTAAAGATAAGAGTAAGAACTGGATCAGTTCTTACTCTTATCTCTCCTTCAAAATGTGTCTATCTTGTTTTGTCCTGCTACCCACCCACCCTTCTCCAACCCGTCTGGCCTGGCCTCTGTCTTTTCGTGATATTTACGTCCGTTTTCTCTCTTTCTATCTCCTCTTCAAACTCCTGGTGCACAGAGGTAACAAGTATGATATGTTTGAGCACAACTGCAATACTTTCAGCAACGAGGTGGCTCAGTTCCTCACAGGCAAAAAGATCCCATCGTATGTCACAGACCTCCCATCTGAGATACTATCCACGTGAGTCACCTCAATTTAATACGTGTAATAATACTGTTTGTACATCAGCAATGCTCTTTTTATTTTTCATCTTTGTCCCTAGTCTTATTTTCTGACTCTGAAGTCAAATTATCTCTGTCTATGATACTGTAGAAATCTTGAATTCTGAATATATTTTATTATGTAAAACAATTTATAGAATTACGATCCCAAACTTTTGTAACCTTCTTAAAGACTTTTGCCTTGTTTTGCACACTTTATTGCTCAATTTATTTATTTTTATTTATTTTTTTCTCAAAATATTTCTTTTATTTTTTCTTTCCCTAGGCCATGAACTTAAGTTGGATAGACTTTCTAACTGTAACATCTGCTGTGTTTCCTCTTAGGCCTTTCGGCCAGGTTCTCCGTCCCTTTCTGAATTCCATGACCATAAATCCTGGAGGCAACAACATAAGGGGACAGCAATAGCACATTAAGGAGAATACGTTCATTTAGGGGTTTGGGCGAAATTGGGACACTCACCATCAGCGACCCACCAGAGCCTGATAACACCTCTATCTGTGGTTGACAGGTTCGTCTTTGCTATAGGCGATATTTCCAGCTAACTAGTCATCATCATCTATCTTCATTTCACATTCAGTTTCTCCACTGTCTATGTAACTGAGGGTTTAAGGTGTGCCAGCTAGGCATCTGAAAATAGAAAATGTCTACTCTGGGTGTGAAAAATCAGGTGCAGCTACAAGTTTGGGTGCGTGTTTATGATATATATCATATTCAGATTTGTATTTGAAATTCTTATTTTAGAGGTTGAATTCATTCTTTTCCACACTGTTGTTCTTGAGAGGATTTTTAAATATACTTCGTCATCCTTTACCAAGGTGCTTCATGATGACAGCCTATTTGGAAGTGTGTTACAATTAGATGACCTGTACAGACATTGACGTGCACAGATGAAGAGTCAGATATTTGAAGATGACAATGACATTTTTACATTCTTAAAATGCTAACAAGTTAAAAGTACTGTATAAGTTAATTATGAAAAAAAGCTGTTCATCATTCCTTAGCCTTCTCATCGACCTCATCTTTGAACCATTATGTCACCAAACAGAGTGGAGTTTCATGCCTCTATGTTTCCTTTCATTACTTCATAAATCTTTTTTTAACCGTGCACATCGGGGCTTTTGAGTTGAGAGCTTCTCATCATCATCAGGGAACATGTTTATTACAATTTATCACGATTCTTCTGATATTTGGGCAAAGTTATGCGTCAATATGTGTTTTAATGTGTGTTAATCAGTCGTATAAAACTTTGCATTCCTCTCATTGTATTACATTAACAGCTGATTTTTTTTCTAATCCCAACTGGATCTGTATCTAAATACACATAGTGATACTTGTTGAACCATTCTTCTAATGATTGTTCTTTTCATTTTCTGCTAAGATTTTTTTCCCCCCTGTGGTTGTTAATATGACAGGACTGGGTAAGACCAGAGTAACTGAAAGTTCAGCAGAAGAAAACAACCCTCAGTAAAGCAGTTCTTCTGTCCTTTTCTTTGCAATCAATTTGTTTTTAAAAATACAGTTTCACCAGGTCTAATTGGTTGTCTTGAGTGTACACATATGTCTGAGATGCTTGTTTGACTCAGGAACATGTAATGACCACAGAAAATAGGATTGTGTGTTTGTTTTTAATATTGGACCAATCGTTTGTACGTCTTTCATTTGCTTTACTTACCAAGATTCAGAATTTTTTTGTATTATATATATACTTTGCATATTTATAAACTTTTATATAGTTTATAAATATCAAACTATATAGTTTGTATTAATACAATTAAGACAGGCATAGTAAATTTTAAAAAATACAGCAAGTGTTATGCCAACTTACCTGTGTCACTGCAGGGTCATGAATCCCTCCTTAAAGAGATGCCATCAGTGTCTTGATTCTTAGTTTATACTCTTATCAAGACAGTTACCCTCCTGAATAGTTTGTTATTTACTGAATTGTTTATTTCTAGTTCATTGTTTGACTTAATGTTATTACACCTATATGATCATGCTTAAAGTGTGGCTGCAGGCTGTCAAAAAGTATTAGTCTCAAATTGAGTTTTACGTATATGCCCATGGCCTCTAAATTCTCTGAAATTGAACTGTATTCAATTTGATTTTTTCTTTTGCACTTGAGTGAACTTGGGAAAGAGGCTTGTTCTAGATAAACTCTCAGAAATTAATAGAATCTTTCACACATTATTTATAACACATTTTTCCTAAAGGGCTTACAAAAATTACCGTGACACCCTGCACTGTTAGACGTGTGACATTAAAATATCCCTTATTTCCTAAAATTGCTGTGTTGTGTTTTTTGTTGAAGAATGGCTCAACACTATACATTTCAACATTACTATATTTTTATATGAAAAGGAATGCGTTGATGCTTATGTTCTGTGTTGATAAGACTTTCAATGGGACCAAGAGCAACCTCTCATTAAAATGGGTTGATTATGATTTGAGGATAACAGCGATATGCCTTTGGTTCAGGCGGTATCAAGAACAGCCACAGGATGACACTACAGGCTCACGGCAGTGTTGGCAGAATTCATGCCACCATCCATCAAGGGAACACATACAGTAAATATTTCAAGTGTTTGCATTTCTAAAATTAGTGGGTGAATTGGTGGTAAGAGACATTTTTGTGATGTTGCTTCAAATCGCAGCTAGGAAAATATTGCAAATGTGCCGTATTTATTGTCAGATGGTCCCTTAGTGCAAGATGAGCCGCTGTAACACAGTGAAACAGCTTTTGTGATCTCAGTAGACAGATAATTGTAGCAGTTATTTGGGGTTTATTCCCGATAACACACACTATTAACAAAGAGTTGGTTAAAGCTATCTTATTGACTAATTATGACGATTTATTAGTGCAAATAATGTGTCATGTTCTTTGGTGCAAGGAGTTTCGATTCATTGGATTCAGTATTTAGACGACCCAGTAAAGATACCTGCTGCTTTGTGGCATGAGTCACCTAAAAGAATTCAAGATGAATTTTTTCATTGACACAAACACACATCAAATCAAAGCCTTATATGAATTTTGCAATCTTTAATGTTTCATCTTCAAAAGTGGCATCAGTTACTAAATTATCTGCAAAGAACATTTCTAGAAGATTTTGGGTATAAATAAAGTGTTATGTAATAAGAAGTATAAGTACATACAGTATATACACATTTGTGCTACATACTGCATATCACACCATTGTATTTACTTTGCTATCATATTGGATTTATACATGAATAATTATCGTTATGTTCTCTTATGTATTCTTTTGTTCAACCGATTACTCCAACATGATGACCTGCAGAGGTTCACGGTGCCAAAGTGAATTCACTCCTTTTACTTAATGCTGAGAAACAATTTCCAATCTCCTCTCTGCATGTGCAACCAACTCCTGCTTCCTCACAAATGTTTCACTACAAATCAGTAGTATCATCACATAATCGTATACTACTTGTTTTTGCACATTGTCACGATTGTGTAATCACACAATAGAAACATTATCAATGCTTTAGACAACCTGTCGGCTTTAGAGTTGCTTTGTCCTACACTGCACTTCATTTTGTGTTACCTTGTTTTGCCCCTAATGTGAAAACACATTGCAATAATGTGACACAGCCTACAATACACTAGGCCTGCTTTATCCCCCTATTGTACATTAGCACTTGCATTTTTCAGCTAATATACAGTAGATCTCTATGCATGATGTTCATCAACGTGAAATAATATATTCTTTCAAAATCTGACATCAATAGGAATTATAATAAATACTATTAGAATTAAAATTACTTAGTTTATACAGCCCTTATGCAAACAAAATATATAGGAACCATCAAGTAAATGTATTTACAGAATATTTAGAAACAAAGCAGCACATGTTATTGTCAGATTAATTTTACACCACAGTACTTAAAACCTAAAAAATGTCATGTGTTTAAAAAGATTGAATCATAATGTACACAAGAGGTCAAACGTTAACCATAAATAGATGAAAACAGTGGTTTGTTTCTTCTTCACAGAACAGAGGCTATTGTTAAAGTGGAGAAAATGCATGATTTCATACAACAACAAAAAAATGGAAGCACAGAACAAACAGCCAAACTTATAGAATATTACTTATAGAAACTGATTTTGTGAAAGCAGCTGATTTTGTTTCTAACTCACAATATTGAACAGTGTGAGGACATGATGCTTGCCCATGATCCTTTGCTGCTCTGGTAATGAGAGACAATGAGTAATTACAGACATGGTGAACCTTTAGTGAACAGAAGAAGAAGAGATGTGTTTGGTGATGGAAGTGTTTGGTTTCTTGACCACAGTATTAGTTCTCTTGTTGCCATTTATAATGCTCCTTTTTCTAGAGCTTAATGTAAAATCAGAGAAACAAATCAACTGACTGTATGTTTTGTGTGTTTGTCGGTGGATGAGAAGAAGGGGTCAGACCCTGGTGGTGCGTTGTGTGCAATATGTAGTGTGTTTTGTTGTTGAGTGGTAGTTATGTTAGGTGTTTTAGTGACTAACCTGTGGATGATGAATCTTTGGATTGTGATCCTGTTTCCATTTCAGTTGCTTTAAACCAAGATTTAAAATCTGATTTTTTTTTTGGCATTTTTGGTTTTTGATTTGTTTATTTTCACACTGCTCGATTACTTGAACAACATTTCTTGTGGAAGGTTCTTATTTGATTGTCAAAACATGCATTTTCAGATGTCTTTGAGTCGTATTATCTTTTGCTACTCAGTCGTGTCTTTCAAATATACAATTCAAAATACTTATCGTGATTTTTTATATTGAGCTTTTGACAGCTTTCAACAATGATGCATTGATGTGATGCTCTTTACAGCAGTATATCTGTGGTTATCAACACTGTATACAGCAGACAGTGTTAACACCTTGCATCCTGTCATCTCTTGATGTGGGTGAAGAAGTCTCAAAAACAGACACCGGAATTTGATTTGGTTAAAAATGGTGCATTTAGGTGATGTCAGGTGCAAAGCAACATCTCTGCTGTTTATATGTGGATATAGTTTAACTGCAAAGAGATGCTTAGTGAGGGTTATGTGTTGCAGTGTTTATATCGGGCGATTCATCCATTAATTGCGTTTGATCTTGGCTTTGTTTCACTTAACCTTTTTGCTTGCTATAAAAAACAAACCAACACTTAAACCAAATAAACCTTTAGCATCATAAATCCTCTTTGCTTCTTTGCTTTTTCAGCACAATTATAACTACAGAACCTTCTGGAGGCGCGTCTGGACACATGTGCAATAATCACAAACAGTTCCCTTCATTGTGCACTTCCTGAGGGGGTAACAGCCATAAACTTTCACCAACAAGTTTAGTGGATGTGTTGCATTAACTGTTGCATGTTCATAGCAGCAGCAGCAGCAGCAGCAGCTCTGCAGTGTCCTTTGCTGTCCGGGCTTCAGAGACAAGATGAGTAATGTCTAACGCTCCAGGCCTGAAAATGCCTCAGCAAATCCCCATGCAATGATGCCGGGGGGTTGGAAGTTACACACAGGCATCCACACATGTCCATAGACTCTGAATTATGACCCAGACAGTTCAATAGTAAGAGACCCAGATCCACAGTGACTTCTTCCCTTTACGTCCCCCCCGAGGAAGGAAAACATGCAGCCATGTACGTTTGTTTCTCTCTCCTTTATTTCTTTTCTTTTCTAAAGGGTCCCAGCCTCTGGCTCTTACTCCCTCCCCTGTCTTCCCTTCTCTCCCTGTCTCTGGTTGGGATGGAGGCTGATGGAAGCTGACATGATGGTGGCATTGTCCTCACCGTAGAGTTAATGTGACCCCGGGGATGCCGTCCCTGTATACTTTGCCTGATGGCACAGAATGCAAAGTGCTTTATTGTGGATAAAGAGCGGGAGAGGCTGAGAGGAGCGAGGGAGAAATGAGGAGAAAACAGCTTTGCATGGAGGTAGACTGAGAGATGCAAAATAGTAGAGGTGCTTTTAGAAGAAGAACAAGAGGGGACTTAGCAGAACTGCACAAAAAGACATCTACGGGGCCTGGAGAGGACCTGAACTGTGTTCCCTTCTTACCCTACACTAGAACTAAATATTCTTTAACATAGATTTCATCTAGGTTATCAAACTTTGTCATTAAATCTTAAATTTAATGCCTTTTCTGAGTGACATTTCTGTGATCGAGTTCAATAAGGTAGTTGCTATATTTCACAGAGATGAACATTTTATCAGCCTTCAAGGATATAATCATATAATCCAAATGTGGTCAAGAACAAGAAGATCCTCTGGAGCCAGATTTTGATGCTTACTGAACGAGAATATTTAAATACTGCACACAATTAGCCCCAACTGGGGTATCGCTCGTACTTTTGCTCCATTCATGCTTAATGTGAGACGTGTTTTATTACCCCATACCCCAAATGGACCATAACAATGAACACATTTCAAAAATATGTGGCCTAGTGTTGAGATTTTTGGCTTCTCAATCAGACTTATTGCTGTTGTAGAGAAAAAAAAAAACACCCCACTATTGTGAATACTATTGAACTGCTGTTCTATTTAGCTTGGAATTGTTCAAGTCCCTGTTGTTACATTCAATAGAAGTATCAATTTAACTCAGCTCATTTGAGAAGATTGATACCTCTCTCCTTGAAGGGGAAGGGAGCAGTGGGTGAGGTTAAAAAGGACGCGTTTTATCTTTGTGTTGCAGTTCCTACAGGTAACCAAAAAAGGTATAGATTTTCAACGTATCTCCAAATTTAAGTGGATGCTTTCTGAGCTCTAATTCTTCCACCTGTAGGTGAACCACAGAAATGGGCCTTAAAGGTTATAAAACTGCATTTACGTCAAATGAAGCCAATAGAAAAAGCTGCATGAAAATGATGTCAGGAAGCAAAGGGAGATGGGCTGCAGGTTTTTATCAGCTCCAGGCTCCTTTTGGAAAGATTTTTAACAACCCTACCTGACCATGAGTCAGGTTGTTATCTGTCACATCCACCGATGATCCACAGCCCCTAAACTTAACCAGAGCTGCTCGGCTATCACAAACCCTCTGTTCATTCCTGTCAAATCTGACAGGAAACCATTGCTCCTAGCTCTACAAGCTGGTGCTTGTGATTTCTCCTATATCCTCATCCCTATAAGGCCTATAATAAAACCCCACTGTGGTGCCATAACTGTAATGTTTGAGAACCTGTAAAGGCTGTGTGACCTATAGAAACCTGAGGATGTTTTTATGCAACCATGGTAGGCAACCTTTCAGGTACAGTCTATATACTTTATGTGATTAATGTAGAAGATCCTTGATGGAGACCTTAACCAGCTGAGTCCATTATCTTTACGAGTGGTGGTTCTGCTAGGCAGTGTGTCTCTTGAATCTCTCTGTTTCCACTCATCAACACGTCCCCTTTCATCTTGTAAATCTGAATGTGCCTCCCTGTTTAATGTCACTCATCTTTTAGGCCATCTGTCACAAACTCTGGCATTGAGCTACCACCAAAGACCTCTGTTAGTATGCTAAACATCTCAGCAGGCTGCTCTCTGAGGCCTTCCTCCTCAGACGGTCACCTCAGTTGTACTGTGGGTGGAGTAGTTCTTCTGCCTGGTGTGGTGGTAGTAGGAGGGATGAGGCAGGTTCTGCCCCTGTACATGCTGACCCTGCCCTGCCCCTCCTACAGGTCCTCCATACATCCCCCTGTAGGGCTGGTTAAAAAGATCAGGTATGGTCTCTATGCTCTGCTGCCTCTGGGATGAGTAGCCATGTCTCCGTGTGGAGCTGTGCGTGGAGGAGGAGGTGTGCGAGGAGGTGTGCCCCGGGGCAGAGGCCTGCCGGTGGATGTGGCGGGCAGTGGGCTCCCAGGCTTTGAAGGCCGAGCTGGAGAGCAGTGGGTGCGTGGTAGTCTTGGGAAGACGCGAGTGCTCCAGGTGGCTGGAGGGGATAGAGATGGAGAGAGGGGCGTGGAGGTCGTGGTGCATTGTCACAGGCTGGTGGATGTATGACTTCTCTTTGGGCTGTATGGGCACAGGTTGGAAGGCAGGTGGTGCCACAGGCTGGTACTGGGAGAAGTCCATGAGTGGGAAACTCTTGTAGTAGCTACGAGACGCACTGTGTGCTGTAACAAAGGAAAATATACTATTTATCTGTTGTTTCCAATAATCAAATCCCAGATATACTGTACATTTTTTTCTTCCACTTTCAACACAAAACAGATTAAAAAAACAGCAGTAGAGTCCCAAAGTTTTTTTCTGTTAAGGCCTAAATTTACATAAAGGCTCCATGACCCAACTCCAAGACGTTCGCCACTGCTGACCCGAAAGCACAAGAAAAGTCAGCTCCAGTGGCTCAGAACCATCTAGATAAGACACAGAAGTTTTGGGATGCTTTTCTGCAGAGCCATGAAACAAAACGAACTCTTTGGGCCGAGGGATCAGCGGTATGTTTGGGGGAGAAGGAATGAAGCATATGCTGAAAAAGAACACCCCACCTACCAATTAACTGGACTTAAAATCTGAAATACGGAGGAAAAAAAGGCTTAAAATGAGTGGAAAAATAACACACAGAGAGAACGTGAAGACGGCAAAGGACGGTCAGGATGAGAGGGTTTGAAGAAGATCAAAGTGGAAAGCTGGTGATTTGATTTTTTCCAATGGGGGCCCTGAAGGTGAAAACTAGCCGTATTCCTCTTTGGCTGCAATACGAGAGGGCAGAAGGCAGGGTGAGCGATGAGGAGACAGAAAGTGAGAGGAGCATTGGAGATGATAGAGGTAAAGTAATTTGTGTCAGGATGTGGAGACAGCAGGGGTTATAAATACCCTCACCCTCAGTCTCCATGTGTATGTATGTGTGTGTCTGTGTGTGTCTGTGTGTGTCACGGGTTGGCATGAATGTCACAGAGAATTATTTCAATCAACTAAAAACTGAGGTCATCGCTGCTAGCATCCCGGCTACATGAACAGTAAACTTGTCTCTGTGTGTGTTTTCATGATTTTTCATGTGTCCACTAACAGCAGCTGTTTGGTTTATGTTTCTGTCAAATGTTTCTTTTACCCAGTTGTTTATCACAGTAAACCACAAATCTATGTAACAACGAATACACTTCACGTTTTAGATGACATAAAAAAATAAAAGGTTACGGAATGTTTATTTCTATGTTTATTACATGCAAACAAAATGATGTGTCACTTAGTCCTTTTTATTAATCAGAATGATGTCAAATTAACATAAAACCTAAATGGGAAATTTGCCAACTCTACGATACTCTATAAGATTTATTCTCACCAGCTTGCTTAAAACTTTTTTCACACCTGACACCAAATAAATGTGACAAAAAGTTTTAACATTTTCAATTCAGTGATAAAATAATTGGACCTTTTCTGCGTCATATTAATTGGGACTATTTTGCCTGCGTAATATAAAGTGTTTAGATGTGTAGTTTATATTAATGGGTTTACCAACACAAACACAATAATGTGACTAAACAAATTAGTACATTTACAATTAATTTATATTCAAATCTTATAGTCAAGTTATTTATTTTCTCATCATTCAAACTTCATGTGTTTTGCCACGATAGATCTGCTTGACAGGAGTGGCAACATCCCCCATCATTAATGGGGGATGGACTGAGCTAATAGTCAATTACTGCTTTAGTAGACCTTAGAAGCTTTAGCGTGTCCATGTGCAGATGCCTTTTCTCTCATTGGTCATCTCTCAAGTCTGTATAGCATGTAAAGAGGGCTGTAGTCAACCTTAAAGGTTAAGAAAATCTGCCTTGACAAAGAGTGATTTGCCTTTGGCTCACTGGTAGAGGACTGTGCAGTTCTAATGGGATGCCTGGGCTTGGATGTAGTTCTGTACACCATTACATCAACTACTGTTCAAGGACAGCAACACGCCTATGACCTTTGCTGTTCTGTCAAAAAAAATCTCGTCCAAACCACACCTGCGGCGTCAGACAGGTGAAGTGAAGAACGGAGCAAATACTGACCACGAAACAAAAATGATTACCTTCAGAAAAGCCGTGCATAAAGAAATAATAGTAATAAATATTGACAAATTAAAAAAAGAAAATCTGATAGGATAGATTTGTGATACTGTAAACTGCAATTTCAACTAAGTAGCTACGCTGCAGTGTGATTGGTTAGACAGCGAGGTCTCCTCTTGAAGATCAACCCTCATCAGCTGACAGCTCCTGTACTACCAGCCTTCTCTTCTTTACAGGTTGCTGTGTCAGCTGGATTCGCTGTGTTTGTGTATCCGACTTACCCACAGCTTTGAGGGAGGTGTATTTGTTGAGTCCCACTGTGCTGTGGTTACTGTGCGAGTGTGGAAGCCCTTGTCCAAACTGGCCGTAGGCTGAGTTATTCAGCTGGTACTGCTCTGGTAAAAGAGAAGAGAGGAGAGAGGCTTCATCAGGTGGTGGTGAGTATCTCGACAAAAATAAGCAGTACACACGAAGAGGCACCCAACAGGCATTTTCTTTTGAAATAAAAGTGATGCGTAGCCCGAGAGCGTGCTTCCTGTTTTAAACATACAGTGCATTGTTTGTTTTTTTTCAACCCAAATCCCAGCTGATCAACAGATCCTTCCCCTCTGTGCAGTCTGCAACCGCCCTGTCATCTTCAGGTACCCACCATGTACAGTACACACGGCAGAGTACACATGGCAGCTTCATTAGGATTTGCCTACAGCCCAGGATTCAGCCGTTATTCTAATAGTGCAGCCTGAACAACGCTCCATGCCAGCTGATTCACAGTAGTTTGATTGCTCACATGGGTTTGTGAAAATTAAGCCTGTGAACACAGGAACTGAAACAACAGATGAGTGGATGATAATAGAGTTTCTGTAAGACAGAACCACAGAGTAGCTGATAATACAGGTGGAACTGTGTGACCCAACACATTGAATCTGGGACTTTCTCCCTGGGTCCTGGTGGACCTGCCTGCTTTGCCTGGTCATTAAACAGAATACAGAATTGTTCAACTGTCCAATCAACTAAAAGGGTGGTGAATGTGGTAAAAAAAAAAATACAAGAAAAGGAGCTGAAGTTTGATTGCCTCATCATTGGGAATTTCTCTGGTGGGACTGTGTGCTGTGCAAGTGTCACATAAACGCTGCATTAACATGATTTGAGAAGCCACTCCCCTTTACCTGGAGGATGGGGACTTTGGGCCCAGTGGCCCAAAACACTGACAGCCAGCCAGCATGCTAAATGAACTGAGCTTAATGAACGGTGGAGCAAACCAACAGAGAGAGAGAGAGAGAGAGAGAGAAGTCCGGGCTTTTAGCATTAATGAAGCCCACTGATGCAGCCAGTGCCCAGAGGATGGATGGACACACATGCAGCGCCCACGAATGTCCACAGTAACACACACACTCACACACACACACAGAAGACAACATGCTGTCATTTGGATGAGAGCAACAAAACCTAATTTGTGCATAAGCGTGTGTGTGTTTGTAGTGTCACACTGGGAGAAGCACAGTGTCAGACATCATCATATCTGTGACAGTCAGAGAAAGAGGTGGACACATGTGTATCGTCTATTCTAAACCACGTGGTTTAGAATAGATGAACAGAGACAGAGCTGGTGAAAGAGAGAGAGAGAGAGAGAGAGAGAGAGAGAAAGATGGAGGATGGTGGGATGATCTGGTGGAATAAATGAGAAAATCACGCTGAAACCAGACGGGTGGAGAAATGTCGAGAGTTAATCTGTACAGTAACCACATTCACACTTACAACTCTCTCTCACACACATGTACACACACACACAATCAATGTGTTGTACACTGATTAGCTATGGAGTGTGTGTGTGTGTGTGTGTGTGTGTGTGTGTAGCGTACTTCAGTGGTGCCGACCTCTTTGCATGTGCCAGATTAGCGGATTATGAGGAAAGAGTCCTTTTCTTACCGTCATCATCATCATCATGATCACTACCTTCATCAACATCATCATCATCATCTTCATTATCTGATGTTCCTAATGAAGTAGTTGGAGCAACAGTTAATGACTGACATGTCAGAACACACTGGTTCTTTATTATAGTGTCATTGACTGTACTGTTAACATGTAGTAATTATGTTGTCCTTTAGGGAATAAACTAAAAAAATGTAGGTCATGAAGATTTAAGATGATGTGAATCAAGTAGCTGTCATGGTTATGATTAGGGTAAAATTAATGTAAGTCAATCTAATGTCCTTTTAGGTGATGGAAACGATGGATATGTGTGATAAATCCTCACATCATGTCATCATTGCTACCTTCATTAGTCAGCACCATAAATTCTAGTTCTAGTAATTATTATTTCATTAATGTACACATTTAGATTAGTCGATGACATTATTTTTACTGAGATGTCATGTATTCAAGGTTAAACTCTTGCATCTAAGATGTAATACACACACACCAAAAATTCTGGAGGGTCTAATATTATTATCATTATTAATAAAAAATAAGAAGAAGAAGAAGAAGAAGAAGAAGAAGAAGAAGAAGAAGAAAATAATAGTAATAATAATAACTAATTAATACTATTATTATTATAATAAGTTCTGCACAATTTTGACTGTTTTCCAAATGTTTTCTTACTTTTAGTCGAGTCGTCTTGCCTGAATTTAAACGTCTGTTTAAATGTCAGGGAAATTAGACAGACATAAACCATCTGTGTTTATTTAATATATTTATGAACTGAATTTAACCCACTGATGATGGAAAGGTACCTGGTTGTCCTTTGGAGATTTTAATTTTTCTATTTCACGTAATATTTTTTACAAGATGTCTATATATACCTTAACACCAAACAGACACAAACCTGAATCAATCCTCTGAATCAAGAGCGAGAGACGTGAAATTGAAATGCTTTTTGTATCTGTAACTTGTGAGATTGCAAAGACAAAGTCGAATAATTCAATGGAAACACAAAGAATACCTATTAATGAGTGAGTCTGCTTGGCTAAACCCTCTTTAGGGCAGGACGTTTCAGTGATTGCATAATGGAATGAGGACTGTGTCTGCAAGCCAATGCATGAAACAGGAACTGAGGGAATTAGGAGAGGTTCTGGTTTGATCTTAAAACTCAAGCATGGTTGCACATATTAATTTCTCCATTAAGCACCACCAAGTGAACATCTAGCACTGGGATCTTTTAAGCAGAACAAGAGGGCAGTGCTGCTTAATGATTTACGTAATATCTTCTCTCTCAGTGGGAATCGCAGGCAGCATAAGATTTAAGGTGTATTGAGCTGTCTAAAGGATTCAGGAGTGTGGAAACAAGCCGATAGATTGGAGGGACAAAGAGGATGATTTGGTCCAGAGCTGCATATTAAGGGTTTTCTATGTGGATAGAGAGAGAATATTCCACGTAATTAAAAGTACGTTAATCAATTTCAGAAGCAATTTTGAAACATCTCATGTAAAATTAATACAATCTGTCATAATCTGAAAATATCACATGTGGAGGGAGCGATTCAATTTATATAAGACCACAACCTAACAGGTGATCAGTCTGCAACTCAATGATGCTCATTCAAGATGACAACATTTTGTGAAGAGCTAGTGAAAGTTGCAGAGCTGTTCTTTAGTTTGTCCTTTCAAGAGAGCTGATAATAAGACTTCATAATGATGATTAGCAAAGCAGCGCCACACACAGAAGAGGAGCCTTAGGAGGACGTACACAACTTTACCATCTGCCTGCTGTTTAAAACACAAAGAAAAGCAGTGAGGCCAACATGTGTTTCTGTGTGTAGACTGTGTTTTGTGTACAATTGTGCGTCTGTGTATGAAATGATACTGAAAAGGAGTCTTAAGTGCCGTGGGGCAAAGTGACGAAGGAGAGGGAGCATTGCACTCCGTCTGTCATCACCACCGTAACATATGAATGTCCACATGCGTACCTGTACGAGGCAGAGTGACAGTAATCTGCCGAGTTGGTTGTACACATGCCTTCTGTCGGAGTAATGGACATGACAAGAACAGGAGAACAAAGATTCATCCTGAGATCATTTATTTTTCCTCTCATGACTCCAGGGAGGAGTTGGGAGTGCAGGAAAACATTATAGAGGAGACGAGGGCTCAAAACTCCTCTTACAGCTGGGGTAAAATAAAAAAAAAAAAGAAGAGAAGTGAGAGAAGAAAAGGTGAAATTTGTGTCATGAAGAGCACTACAGTACTTTTGCATCTGTCTTTGATGAATAGGTCATTTCTTTTTGCTTCCAGCTTTCTTTCTTTTGTTGTGGACTTTTTAGGCCAGATATTTGCCTCCTGTCCTCAGTTAGCATCAGCTGATGATGATTCATATAAATCTCAGAAACTGCCTCGCACTTAAAACATGTCTGAATTTTGGCTTTTCTAATCTAAAGGAGAGCGTGATGGAAGTTCGAGCATCTTAACCTCCTGCTTTGTGATGTAAGTATAATACACTTATGTATTATAATGTGTTCTATGACAAAGGCAATGCTGGGTTTTATGAATTCACCTTCTCAATTCTAAGTTTTGTCTTTCAAAAGCTTAAAGCCTTATTCTAAAGTGTTTACGGCCACAGAGAGAATGGCAGCAGGCGCTATAACACTTACCCCCAATATGCTCCAATGTGTTCAATGGCTGCGTGTGCAATGAGCGTTACTTTTTCCAAAGGCCTCGGTCTGCCATCTTGTCTACTATGGAAAAACCAATACTGTTTATCTACTCTCTGCCCAGGCGATCTATGTAGTGTTCCACTTTGTCCTGTGACTCAATTAGGGAGCATTTTGTGTTACAATTTCTACTTTAAACCATATACTGTGTTTGCCAGCTTAAATTCACAGTGTTGTACATAATAAGGATGAAGCAAAAAGATTCTTTAAACTGCAGAGCCCAGACATGAGTGTGTCAGGGTTTACAGAGGGTGAAATCTGGGAGAGAGGGAGGTGATTCATGATCTCAAATATCAATCTGTGCATTTTCTTAAAACCATGTTATGACCAAAAAGAATAATGTGTTGATACTTTTAAGGTAACATCTTATAAGACAGTTTTCAGGCATAGTTTTGACTTTGAGCCTTACTTTATTCGTCCTAAAACAACACCTGTCATTGCAGGTTTTGATGTTTTATTGGCACAAACCAGCCAAAGTGGACGTTTTGCTCTCGTTTTGTTTTGTGTATTGTGCATAAATATGGAACACATTAGAACCAATAGGCATCATCATTAACGCTGATTCCTCTGCCAGGTTGTGTGCTTTTCATTACTGTCACTTCACATTAAGAAGTGGATTACTTCCCTCCTCCAAACCTTCAGAGTTTTGTCATTCAATCCAAATTTTTAGGCACACGCTGTTTCCTTCGGAAGACTCCACCATGTGCTTGAAAACATCCAGACGTCTGGCCCTCCAGGGGTGGCGGGACGGTCATGTCGATCCAAAAGCAGTCGGTGGTTCTTAGCAGTAGGATTTAATATTCCTCAGTGTGCTGTCAACTAAATCAGACTTAAAAGTCAGGTCAGCAACAGGAGGAACAGCAGGAGAGAGCTCAGAAAAAAAAGAGAGAAAAGGGGGAATGAAGACAGAGAGAGAGAGACAAGCAGAGTGGATATGGAGAAACAAAGGGGACTTAAACACACTGATCTAAATCTGGTGTTGGGTAGTAACTCATTACTTTATAAATTTGACAAGTTTGAAATTCAGTCATTAGTTTTAACACACGGTTGATATGAGCTATTTCCTGGTAAATACTATGTTGTTGTAATTAAACATGTGTGTTCTTCAGGCTGGATGAAGCCAACAAGGAGTCGTTTGTTAGCTGGCTTGCTAATGTTAGCCTATATCCACATATCTTTTTCTAAATATACAGTCTATATGTTTACTGATATACATCAGTAATGTAACTTTTGCTTTTGCAAGTAATACTTTTTTCAGTAAGTAACATGATGTTATTTTTTTCCCCAAGTCTAAACACCAAATTCTGCTCTTCTTAAGGCTCCGAATCCAAATGGCCACATCTTCATAAATCTCACCATACCAAATTACATAATACATCATTTACAGCTCTGGATAGCCACTGTACGTGTTTTGTGTGCATTTCATTTTGAAAAGAATAAGTGGTAGTCAGTGAAGCTTCCACAAGATTGTGGAACCAACCAAGAATAACAAGCAGATAATTTGAACTCTCATACTGTATGAGCAGCCGGCAGAAATCAGGTTAGCTACTGAGATCAACTGACATGTGTCCATTAATATTAATGATTTGATTTACCACAAGGCTGTGACGTTCTGTGGTATCTGGGGATCACTTCTTCTATTCACTCCATCTCAGACTGATAGATGTCTTGACTGTGCTCCTATTGTACTGCAGTCTTTGGCCACAAGCAATGCTCAGCAACTTGGAGATGAAATAATAAGATTGTTGCCACCGGCACGGCAGATTTGTCCAACAAACATCAGTTTTCCTCTTTTCTTAATGTTGCTTGCAGCTTGTATGTCAGCCGCCCTTTTCAAGTGAACATGATCAATGCAACACTGGATTAAAGCGTCCACCATATACAGCATATCGAGTCATTAGCAGTGTGTGAAATTCTACATCGCAAGAGATGAGAGATAGATGCTGCAGGGGGGACCCCTCGTATTAAACGCTCCTCCCCACTCCCTGCATCTGACACACAAACCCATGCACACTCACATGTTCACGTGCAGGTACACAAACCTCATGCATACACACGGGACGCGCGTGCATAGTCCCTGACAAAGTAAACAACAGGCCAAACACAATCATAGGACATGATTAACGCTGTGATACTTATGAGTAGGATGTACCTGGTCACAATCATGCAGGCTGCTGTATCTGTCTGTATAGTTAATGTATGGAAAAAAGGCACATACTGCCTGAAGGGCTGCAGCCTGCTTATATTAACATACTAATTAAACAGTTTATGTGTGAGAGAATAGTGCACCAGTGTTGCACATGCAATGAGCATGTGTTCTACTTTCAGATCAAGATCCTCCCACCCTGTCCTTTTCCCTCAGCCCTGTGTAAATAAAAGTGTCCAGTGCCAGTAATATGTGACAGATATAACATTTAACATAATCTGTACATTGATCCGTGTTGAAGCTGCGTCACTGCTGCTGTCAGTTTAACTCGACTGGTTGTCAGGCTGTTACTGTTGAATGCTGAGAAAGTGTCTGAGCATCGAGCAGCACACATTCATCATGATGGATGTAGACAGGAAACAGTTTGGTGTTGAATGTAGCAGCCAGTAGCAGGTTAGCAGGTGCATTTCCGTCTGTTTTTATGCACCTTTACACTTTCTGAGAAAAAATGTTGAGTGGAAAAGCCGAGAATGACGGTTGAAATATGACGATGCAATAATTATATAGTAATTATATCAACAGTAATGGAAAGAAATTCAGTGAATCATTTGTGATGTACATGAAGCATGTCACTCAAATGTCCACTGAAGTGTCCGCTTCACTGAAGAGATAAAGAATGTATGTGCAGAAAAAACATCAGATTTGTTTGCACCAATAAAGAGTCACATTAATACACCAATCAAACATTAATGCAATGTTTCAAATTTGTTTTTACACTATTTGTTGATTGACAGGTGCTCCTTTTGCTATGTCATCATGTTGCATCCTCTTCTTCTATGGTTTAATGGCACCTAACCATCATCAACTACTATTTATGAACCACATTCGGGACAGTAGTGGATGGAAACGTGTGGATTTTCATTTTCTTGCGCAGATTTTCTGAAAATCCTGTTCAATTTTGTCCCACATTTTGACGGAAACGTCGCTTAACTGATAAACAGAAGTAGCTCCAGGAGCCATGAGTCATGAGTTTTTGTGTGGCAGAAAGTCACACGCTCAACCACGTTTTCTACAAATTTATACATTCCAATACATGCATGCATTTTTTTCCACATGCACACAAAACGTGATAACAACTGCAGACTTTGATATTTGTGAGCATTAATTCACAATCTCAAAATAATAATAGCCTATTTCCTCTCATAGGTTTGTGTGTTCCACTCTCTATCAGGATGGTATGCGGTTTTTAAAAATGAATACAAGCTTTTGCCATCTGCCTTCATTAACTCAAAACAGTCAGCTCAGGTCGCTATATAATCATCCTGTTTGAATCCTTAAGTGAAATATGTAAGCAGAGAAATAAAAAAAAGACACTCGTCATCCTCAACTCTCTCTCTGTGTGTGTGATTTTGAAGAAAAGTGATATAGGAAAGGTTTGTGTCGCTTCATGTTGTGGAAGAAAACGTGCTATAAATGTGCTTGTCTCACTTCTGTTAGAGAACATAGGTGATCATATCATTTTTTACACCAGTAGATAACCTGTTCTACATTATTTTAAATGAAGTCAGCGGAGCTCTGTGATTTCTATTTCTCTCTGGAGGTCTCACTTTCACCGTGTTCTGGATACAAGTGCATGACATCGATTGAAACCACAGATATTCCACGTTTCTGTGGGACAGGAGATCATATGTCTCAAAGAGGGATAATAAAATAACATTCCATATAAAAAACCACTCCTACACTGATACAGTTTAAATACCTCAAACTCCAGGTTTCACAAAAATATGTTGGAAATTTATGCCATAAAATTAAACGTTGAATAATCATCTGTTGTGGCAGTGTGTGTTCCAATCTGCTCACATTGTGTTGTCATTGATACAAGTCGCTACGGCCCAGCAGCCTTATGCTTTATAGATGCATGGAGATGAGAGATGGTTAGCACGATGAATACATTTGTTGAACGTCTGTAAATGTTTGAGCCTTAATTGTAGATGCAAAACTCCTCGTCTGTCATGAAAACTGAATGGCTTGAAATTAATTTCATGTGTGACGGTGCATATAATACTGTTCATTATGCAAATGGAGAAGAAACTGAACCCAAACTGCTGCATAGATGCTTTATGTTAAGCTCCTCTGTATTTTAGTCATTTAGCATTTGACTGACTTCATACAATCAAATAAAAAATAAAAAAAAGCACAAATGTTTGACCAATATTACATTTATTGCAACGGGGGCCACATCTAAATGCAATCTTTTTCTATCATGTACAACCACTGTGAATACATTAACTAATGTAGTCTGAATAAGTTACATTAATGCAAACTTTTAAATAAACCTTTTGCATTTATTCCATAATTGCATATAAAATTAAGGGGGACTTCTAAATGAGTGTCTGCTTATCTAAGCGCGTATTATTCAAGTATTATAGATAAAAAAATAATGCATTTCAAATGAGTTATTCCGTCTTCTTTAATTGAATTTATTCACATTGACTCAACATGATAGAAAAAGTAAATTAAATGTGACCTTTTTCAATGAACTTAGGTAATAAAATTAGATTTCATGTGTAATTAAAATAGTGATCGTTTTGGGCATTATTAGTTTTTCGATTGTTCATTGTGTTTTTCTCACTTACACCTATATAGATGTTTTTTTACTGGTGGTATCAGTACTGGAACTGTACTGTATGTTATTCTATGTGTGTCATGCTCTCTCAGCACTCACCACTCCTGCTGCGCAGCATCCTGGCTGAGATGCCATTGGCTCTTCCTCCGCTGGGTGAAGCGGCCGTGGCGTTTTCCACCGAGCTCACCTCACCTCCCTGCTGCTTCAGCAGGTCTGTCAGTGTCCTGGAGAGGAACAGCAAAAACAAAAAACAACAAAAAAAGTTACTTCCCTCCAATGATAAATCAGATTGTTGATGCTATTTTTCATGTCTAACAGATAAAATTGCATCGCTCCACTCGGTTTCTTGAGCCCGTTGATTGAAACATATTTTCAATATGTTTCAATAAATGTCATACATTTTGATCCCAAACATATGATGGACAGAAAAGAAGAGAAATGTGAGAGAGGCACTGCTGGCTAATTGTTCACACAGGACTAGCTGCACAGCTTGACGACAAACATCATCTGTTATCCAGATGTGTACAGCTGGTCCCCAGTGAGGGCTTTCCTAAACAGCTGGGACCCCTGAGCACACACACATTCACACACACACACACACACACACACACACACACACACACACACACACACACATGCAAGTTATTCATTTACAGTACATACTCTCATCCCAGGTGAGGCTGTCTCTACTATGTGTGTGTGTGGGTGCATTTTCTCATGATTCCTGCCTGCATGTGTGTGCATGGTAATGTATCAAATGTGAAAAGAGGTGGTGGTGTGTAGGGTTCAGTTTAACAGAGGTGAAGAGATAATATTAATATATATAATATAATAAATTGTCACACGCAGTTGTCATGACGCTCTCCCTCCTCTTTTACACAGAACAGGTGGGGTGTGTTTTTAAAGCACGCGGAACACTGGGCCCAGGTGCTCCCAATCGCTGATGACCCGACCACGCCCACTGGCGTCTGATAAACAAAGACAGAGAGCCAACCAAGCAGCCAACAGGGGCGGTGTCATCAAACAGTCATCAATAGCAGGGACCTTACAGACATTTTGATATTTTTTTTTTTTTTAACTTTGTTGCTAGACAGTTTTGGGTTGATCAGACATATTGGACATACACTACCAGTCAAAAATTTGGACATACACAGTTTCCCATCCACTTGAATGGGAAACTGTGTCCAAACTATTGACCGGTACTGTATATTTGTCACGGTTCTGTTTTTTTATATTCTCCTTTTTTATGTTGTGAATTTCTGTTGTTTATTTTTCTCTGTATTTAGTTCATCCCTTCCTTCATGTATTCAGTTGTACTTTTATTGTCCAATGGGGAAATTCTTCGAGCAATTTAGGGCTACTAAATTAGGGTTCATTCTTGATCAAGGCTAAATGATACTGATCATGTGACCTGCTGTGCCTGGAGATGGTGGAAGAAGAACACTTCCTCCTGAGCCACAGCCAAACAAACAATTGTTCCCATACCGGGAGTCGAACCCGGGCCGCCTGGGTGAAAACCAGGAATCCTAACCGCTAGACCATATGGGACTTGACTACTTACCTTAGTCTCATAACTCTGTGTCTTTAAGTCTGCTTGAGTCTGCTCATCTATTTTCCTGCTTCTTGGATTTTGCCCCAGCTTATGCATTTGTACTTTGGACATTTTAGATTACCTCCTTTATCACTTTGGATTTAGGACTGCCTTTCAGATTCAAAACCTTTCCCTGTAAGTTTTTTTTTTTTTTTTACTGGACATTAAATCTCTGAACAGAACTGTCTGCTGCCAGTATATCTGCATTTGTGTCCAGACTCTGAACAATACATAACAATATTTGACAAAAGGGACTCTGCTCTTTGAGGAGGAATCTGCAGGTGGAATGAATCCCCCTTAATAAACATGTTTAATTACTGGATGTTAAATCAACAATGTCAAACACATAGAGATTGGGCTGTTAGAGGACCTGTGATACCAGCAGCATAATATAATAGTGACACTTGTCAGGTTGTGAATTAACACTTAATTGAATATGATTGGATGACACTAATCAACTGATAGCTACACAGAAAAAAATGAGTCAGTGATTGTGACACATGTTGCCAATAATTATATACGTATTATTGATAATTATATACTGTTTTATTGATAATTATGTACTGCATTATTGATAATTATGTACTGTTTTATTGACTGTACCGATCCATTCTATTCTATTCTATTCTATTCCATTCCATTCCATTCCATTCTAGTCTGTTCTGTTCTATTCTATTCTATTCTATTCTATTCTGTTCCATTCTATTGTATTCTATTGTATTCTATTCTGTTCTATTCTATTCTATTCTGTTATATGTACAGATCATCTGATGCCAATCACTTGATGCAAAGAGTGACTTTCTACCCTGAACATCATGGTATGTTGTGCCAGTTTTGGGCGGATATTGATCTTGATGTTAAACCAAATGACTAAATCCTATTAAACAAAACCACATTGCAAGATATTTTTTGTTTCTTAGATTTCATAGGTATTATTATGACTGTTTTTATAGAAAGTTGCCATCATGCAGAGCTGTATGAACCATACTTTTACATGTGACTGCATTGAGTCTTCCCACCATGAAACGACAGAGTGGTTTAGTCGTCGGTATGTCCATCCATCTGTAATCATTTTCTGTCTGGAGCATATCTGGCAAACTATACATACTAACTTCACCAAACGTTACACATAAATTAACCATGATAAGTAGTTGTGCCTTTCAATAGTTTGCTTTTTAAACAAATTATATTTTTTGAGTTTTCCATGGAAAGATTTGGTTTAAGTTTTGTCAGTTTGAGGCTGCTGAGACAAATCCACATTCAACATGGATCATCTCCTCGCTGCGTATTTGTGTTCTGTGTGTCCTCCACGGTGAATTCCAGTCAGCTGTATATGACTAGCGCCATTTTTGCTGAACGACACAAGGGGCAAAATTTCCTGCGATCTGGTCATGTTTGGTCATGTTGGAATTACAACACGTTGCTCATACAGACACATTTTTGCACTTTCTAGAACCAGAATGTTCCATAAATTGAATAAATTTACCGTCAGCTAATGACCCACTCTGCACAACCACACCAAACCTCCTTCCCACTGCTGATGACACTTCCCTCTTTGTCCCACACTAACTCAGATACACGCTCATCACTTTGAATAAACACATTTCTGCTCTCTGTGCATTTGCTGAATTCACAGTGTTGATGGTTTCACTGCCTTGATCAATAATTCAAACACCGTTTCATCTGTTTCGCTAACGAAGCTCTTCCGTTTAGCCCCGTAGATCGTTCCCTGACACACACACACACGCACACATGTATACGTATGTACAGACACAACCATGGTGGACCTTAGGGGCAGCTCGTTCACACTCAACCTGCCAAACAGAAAAGTGAGTCTCCTGTCTTCTCTGCTCATCAACACAGTCTGTGGGTGTGATGATCTCAGTAACGGCATCACAAAGAGTCTTACTTTATCATCCACAAGTCTCATGTAGACAAATGCTGAGTTCATTATATGCAAATTTACATGCACAACCCAGGATTTGACTTCAAAGACGTATTTAGGAGTAGTAAAGGAATAATACACCCTAAAAAATGATTCTTTAATAAAGAGACAGATGGTGTATTTCTGGGCCTATTTTTTTTTCTGTTTTGGGGTTGACTGAAGGAATTCTGGGAAATGTTGGAAATCACAAACTATGGTGGGACACGTCAAAGGCAGGTGAGCACCAAAAAATAATTACAACATGAAATAAGACCCTAAAAATCGCACTTTTCTGAGCCTAATGTTGTATCAGGGGTTACTTGCCAGGCAGGGCAAAGCACCTGAGTGTTTTTCTTTTCTCCTGTATTTCTCTCTCTCTCCCCTCCCCTTGTTTCCTCTCCAGGTACCAGCAGCATGATTGGTTGGTCTCCACCTGTGGAGTCCAGTCATGCTGTTCACTGGTTTCCTCAGATGTCAACCTGGCCAATCGTCAATCCAGGCACCCCAAAAAAAAAAGCAGCACACCCGAAGATTTCAGGCTCGTCTTTTGTTTCCCTGCTCTGAGCCAGACTGAGCTCTAGTGGGACGGTTGAAGTTGTAATTTGTAAGAACGCTAGAAAAAGGCATGTGGTGAGAGATTGAGGACAATAGATAAGTTTGTGTACACTTTACACACATAGTTAGATTTTGTCTAGAAACAGTAGGTTGACTGATTGTTGCCAACTCTTTTTCTTTTTTAGATAAGAGAGTTAGGTCATGCCAGGCCGGGTTAGAATGATGTTTTTCAACACCTGCCCCACATTTCTGAGAAGCTTCATGTTTGAAAGTGAAAATCACTTTGTAACGCTGCTGTCTCCGTTTCCCTGTGCTCTCACAAAAAAGAGAACAACACAGGATCTTATATTCATTCATTTAAATCAGTTCAGACCTTAATCATCTTATTGTTAATCCTTTCATACACATGAGTGTGTATCGACGGTAAAGTCGCTGATTATGATGTGAAATTGTGCCCTTCTATATATCTGCGTCACACAATAAAGACTTTAAACGCCTCCTGATGTAAGTTGTAATTGAGTTTTGTCTCTACTTTTTCAGTTCTGTCCTCTTCCTCTTCTTATTCTTCCTCTCTCTCCCCCCTCCTCACCTAAACTCAGCCCTACATCTGTCTCTTTCTCTTCTGCCCCCTCTTTTAGCCATATAGTTTGTCTTCCTCTCCTCCCGTCTCTCTCTGCTCCTCGTCTCCTCTCTGACTCATTGCAGTGCAGCGCCTCAGGCCTCCACGACTCTTCTCTCTTGGCTCGCCGCTCAAACAACTTGCTGATTTGGACTTTTAATCTGCAACAAAAACTTCCCCCGTCTCCAGGCTGTGTGGTGTTTATGGGGCGTTGACTGAGCTTGGCGAGAGTTTCTCACGGTGCCTTTGAAAGACTGAAGATGGCCGTGTAGTTCGTTCGAAGATTAAGACTAGCAGGATCAATGATGAAGTCTACATGCAGCTGGGATCAGTTTTCAAATGCTGTCATTACAGTTTTTGTCACAGTGTTGCTGCATTTCTTGTGCATATTTAGAACCATTTATCTCAAAGTTGTTTTACGCTCAACTAATAACCGCAAAGAAGTTCTAATACATAAGAAAAATCAGCTTGTTACTGACATCGCATCCTTTTAAATCTCATCTGTCATCAATATGTTGCATTAAATTATCATATGCTATGTGTCTCTTTCAGTCCTCCATGGATGTCAGTTAAAAGAATTACTAAAAGTCATCAGTTTTCATGCATATTTGTTCCAGTCCTTGAAATATTGACATGATCAACAAAACATTCTCAAACTGTATAAAATTGTCTACATGAAGTTATCCCCCTATTAAATTATCCAGTCCAAACCAACTTCCTCTAAATGCCTTTAGTGACCAGTGGACTTAAAACATTAAGCTTCTTCCTCTGTAAAAGATCTAACATGATTTAGAAATTAAAAGGAGAAAAAAATGCCTACTGCAATACAAAATATGGTCAATTTAGATGAAACTCTTATTATTTGGGCTGCTTGTACAAAAGCATTCCTAGAGAATGATTCCTGTTCTACTGTAATGTGACAGAGAAATGTCTGTGGAGGGAAAAGCTTACGGACTACATAAAACGTAGTCCGACGACTCCTAATTATGTTTTCATCAGCATCTGTCTGTTGGTTGGTATGTTTGTCTGTCTGTTAGCAAAACTGCCTGACAGATTTTGATCAAACTTGGCTTAAGAGTTAGCCATGTAGCATAGAGGAACCCATTACAATTTTGGAGTGGATCCAGATAAAGGGGCAGATAAATGAAGGTTTAATGTATTTAAATAATAGGGACTGTTGGGCCATGGAGGAGGTATGCACTTTACTGAATACCCTTATAGGTATTGTAAATTTCTCCACTGTGGGACTAATAAAGGCTTATCTTATCTTATCTTAGGTACTCTTTAATTTCTTATGTAACAGTGACGTCATCTGTACCTTCATGCTCTCCCATCACATTACAGCCACACTGAGATGAGACTTTGCTAATGTCCTGTAACAATCAATGACTACCCAGATCAGCCAGATCAGAGCACACACTGGGATTAGTTAACTAGTATTACAGTAACTCCCCAAACAGAGACATCCACGCTGTCTCTCAGCAGCATGACCCCAATGACTCATTCAAAAAAGCCCTGAATACATACACGACATAAATTTCCTGTACATCCTGTTCCTGCAGTAATGCAGACAGTATTACCTCCGCTGTGGACGTTATGTTTTCACTTGAGTCTGTTGGTAGGTTTGATTTTCAGCAGGATTACATAAAAACTAAACTTCCACAAAACCGGGTAGAAGGATGGGACATGGGCCTGGAAGAGAACCCGTTAAATTTGGGTGTAGATCCGGTAAAAGGGATCGATCCAGGAATCCACTTTCTTTATCATTGCTAGATGGGGCTTTTTTTTAAAAACCTTTTCCGCGATCATGTGGGATGTAGTGGTGGGACATAGATCAGGCAAGCAAAACAGACCTGAAGTCACTATCGATCACATACAGAAGCACACTCATATCCACACACGGGGATGGATCAGTGATCTCCCTAGTGTTTGGACTCACATCATTCATGAGAATTATCTACAAAAGCAAAACTGTGACAAAGTTTTCCAAGAGGTTAAATGACTCTCAGATATCTCCATCACTGCTCTCTTTGCTCTCATCGCTCCCTCTTTCCATTAAGGATACAGTTCAAACTGGCTTTGCTGCCACTGACAATTACTGATAAAGACTGATACAGTCACAACACACACACATACACACACACAGTCATGTTTCCATCACTATTGGGGACATTACATAGACTTGCATTTATTTCCTGGAGACCATAACCATAACTCCTACTTGCCTAACCTCACCCCTTACCTTTACTTTAAGCTGAACCTAAAACTAGCCTTACCTTAACCTTAGACTAAGAATTCACCCTTAAAATGAATGATTGACATTAAGGGGACCTATTGTCCCCGTAATGAATATGAGTCCCCTAAATTTAACCTGTGTAAACAGATTCATGTCTCCACACCATGAGTAATGCACATTCACACGTCCAACATCTCCACACGGTAGTTTTGTTTAGATTCCTCTGACAGGTCTACTGTAGTGTCACTCAAATTTCACACGTTCATTCTCGTAAGAAAACAAACAGGCATGATGCATGTACACAGATATGGACCAATATATGAATGAGTCATTCATAATGAACATGATGATATACTCTGTATACAGAATGGCTTGTATAATTTAAAAAAAACAAACATTAATTTCTTCTGTGAAATAAGCATGTGGCCTGTTTTGACCCTGACCCTCAAGAATCGGAACAGAATAGCAGAACTGGAACTGGAATCAGAATCGTTAAAATCCAAATGATGCCCAAGCTTAATGATTAGTAGTTGTGCCTTTTAAAATTTTGATTTGTCTACAAAGCAGTGATTTTTTTTAGTTTACCATGGAAAGATGACTTTAAGGTGACTCTGCTCATCATCTCTATGACATTTATCCAAAATAATGTAGACTCACTAAAGGGATGGAGGACATGTCATATGATCCATATATGAATTTTGAGTCCATTGTTTTGGGGGATAATGAGTGTTGAAGAACTCTGTATGTTTGTCTGGGTTGTTGTTATCAGTAAAATTCACACAAAATCTTGTGCATTTATGGTATTTTTCTGCCACCTTCAATATGAAATCCCTTAAATATGAAGAAAAGAGTTCTATGAGTATTTTTCAGTTCTCAAGTACCCTATATATCTTTTTCTTTGCTGTTTGATGCAGGTATCTTCTAAGTGTTTTTGTTTTCAAAACCTACTAACAAGCTAACTTGTAGCCTTTCCCTCTGGCACAGAAGCTGCCAAGTTTCTTTATTCAGCCACCTTGAAAATGAAAGAAAAGCAGTTTTGAGTTGAATTAAAAGTTTTCAAGCTGCTCACATGTTTATCTGGGTTGTTTTTAGCTGCTTGCTAGGCCTGCTTGGAGCTCCAGACAGATGGCCCATTAGAAGTTTGGAAGTATGTGTGTCTGCTGGTCTTGTGAACTTCACTTTTGACGGATACGAATTTGTCTCTGACAGACAAAATGTTCAGCTTGAGATCTGATCTATTATTCAGCTTTAAAAATGGAAACATCATCTTCAAGGAATGGTTGCAACCAATCTTTAAACTTTTCACATGTCAGCTATTTTAGCTTCACCCTGATGAATAGACTGTCAAACAACAGAGACAGCAAACAGCCAAATTCTTGAGTCAGTGAGCGCTGACCCACAATTAAGTGTGTGTGGTTCCCAGTGAAGCCTTGAAGGACTGAGGAGTAGTGAGAAGAAGAGGAGTAGTGAGGAAGGTAAAGCAGCTGGAGGGGGAGAATTGTCACATCTGATACAGCAAGGGAGCTGACAACTTGTGTGTTCTATCACTTTGGGAGGTAGGTGAAGAAGGCGCATGCGTGGTCACCCTTTCAGACATTGACTAGCATGCACACATGCGTGCAGACTTCATCAGGCACACATTGGCTGGAGGTGAGAGGTGATAGAAAGTGACAGCCCGACCCTGGAGGTAATCAGAGAGCAAAGGATAGCTGAGAAAGTGGAGCAGAGGAGGAGGAAACTTGAAGGAAACTTCTGTTCTTTTCTTATTTCTTAGTGTAAATGTATTTTCTCACATTGCAGGTATTTGGGGCTCATGCTGGCGTGATTTGCTTCCTGCCTGGAGTGTTTTTTTCCCCTCTTTCCTAAAACCAGAGGACGTCACAGTGGATCTAGCAACAACAGAGGGGAGGAGCTCACG
Organism: Chaunax sp. Z400; assembly: GCA_037577475.1. Taxonomy (NCBI): domain Eukaryota; kingdom Metazoa; phylum Chordata; class Actinopteri; order Lophiiformes; family Chaunacidae; genus Chaunax; species Chaunax sp. Z400. Next base: position 14,667,094 of record CM075203.1, read on the forward strand.
TTTCTTGATGCAGTCTCAACTCCCGGGTTCCTAATCCCTCCAGCAACACCATGAATGCATCGGCCCCAGGTCTCCTATCCCAACAAATTCTCATCCAATCCATCCCCAATCTTTCTGCCATTGCAAATATGATGCTTTCATACTACTCTCACATGATTTGTGGGGTCCTAAGTGGAGCATCATAACATAGTACTGTAAGCAAACCTCAGCTCCTATTTGCAAATGTCATTTTGCTCATAACAAGTCTGTGTTTGCAGACTTACTAAATCAATCTCCACTCTTTGATTTATGATTTATGGTTAATAAATAATCTATTTGTGCTATATCAGTGGCAAGTGTTATACAATCTTGACAAAATCAATTTATTAAGAATTCATTAACATAAACTCCTTTTATTGCAGCTTGTTGCAGACTGTGGCAATGGAGGAACCCTTTATTATTATTTGACCTGTAAAATTTCTGATATAATGTCAAATTTAAAACCGGGAAGCTCACGACCCTTTGTTAGCGATATAACTGATTTATAGCAAGTCATCAAGCCGGCAGTTATAAATGTAAATCAATATTGAAGGTCATGAGTTTCTCATAAGCCTGAATAACAATCAGAGAGACAAATCAAGTTATAATGGCCGAGGATGTGGACAAGCCAAAGGGATTTCATACAATTAGAAGTTGTTTTTATTAATGCTTGTTATTAATTTATACATTTATTTACCTTCATAAAGCATTACTTAGTAGAAAGTGTTACCAACATGTGAATACAAAGCCTAAAGGTGCAGTAAGTGTTCCTGAATGTTGCTCCATTTAGTAGTCAGAATTTTGAGCTTGATAAATATTAACTATGACACTGTATCTTGTCACTATTAGAGTGTGTGTGTCAAAGAGAGAGAGAGAGAGAGAGAGAGAGAGAGAGAGAGAGGGTGAAACGGAAGAGCGATCCCATTTGTTGCGTGCAGTTGCAACCCATATGTTTGCCCATGCTGTATTGAGTATAGCTAATCTGTCTGCTTTAAATCAGGGCAGACCAGTCAAACCCTTTAAGTGACTGTGTCCTTCATTACATAACATGCTGGCTAAAAGCCCACCGCAGTGCAAACACACACACACACACACACACACACACACACACACACACACACACACACACACACACACACACACACACACACACACACCGGAGATAAAGTCCAAATAAAGTCAAACATATAGATCTGTGTTTAGTGAGGTGCTAGATGGAAACCTTGTATCTCCAGGAACACATTGTTGTTTGCAGCACAAGTGAGAATATCTTTTTGGACATTAAAGTGAGGCTGCATGAGCAGATTTCATATGATGAGAAGTTGGTGAATTTCATGTAACTTGTTATTATATTTGCCAAATCATCGGAGGTGCAAGTTTTTCCCTGTTGGCAGCTTTTGGAGTGCTGGGGGGACACAAATGGCCAGATGCACACACACACACACACACACACACACACACACACACACACACACACACACACATACACAAACACTCTCGCATGAATGCATTCAGTCACCACATTTGCACAAACACACACACTTTGCTTGAACTCTGCTGCCACCATGTTGATCGTATAGGCTTCTCACACTTGTGTTAGATGGACATAGATGTAGTGCGGTGCATCCCACCTCCTGGCTATCCTGACCTCACACTGTGGTGATCTGAACCGTGGTCATGCAGCCTAAATGCCAGCACTATCATTCTTGTTGTTAATTGAACTATAAATCACTGGGGAGGGCATGTGCGTGTGTAAAATCATGAAGGTCATCTGTGTTTGTTTACTCTCTGAGTGTAAGGCCAGCCCCCCTCCGGTTGAGGCCTTTTCATCAGACGTGGCATGTATGACCTAAGGTGGTGCTCTCCGTTCTCCTTGTTGGCTGAGGATTAGCCAATGTATTAGAAGGTGTGTTTGTGTGAGTGGGAGGAGGGTAGTCTGAGAGGAGGATCACTTTGGATTTTAACTTTCAAAGCTGATTCAGGGGGAACTGGTGGGATTTCAGAGTTTTAATCATCCTCTGCTTGTGGGATGCTGAGATGAAGGAAAAGAGGATGGGAAGGAAAGAAAGACAAAAATAAGAGCAGGTGCATGGCAGAAGTTGTCACTTTGAGCTTTGCCATATCAAATCTAACTCTAACTTACCTGCGTGTATGTACATTTCAACTCATGGAGTGCATGCAAGTGCGTGAGTTCTTAGTTGCATGTACACTTTTAGGACCAGGGATTTATGTCAGCAGGCTAATAACTAGAAAATGAGCGTGCAGGCAGAGCAGTCCAGAAACGGTAAAGCTGTAATCTTGGTGAAATTTGTTTAATCGCAAGGAGGAGCGGTAATCTGTTGAGATGGGCTCACGGAGGGAGGGTGTTTATGCAGAGTGTTTCTATTTCAGTGAGGTGCTGCCCTGCAAGAAATATTAATCCCGACTGTGTGTTATCCGCCGAATGAGTTGTGCAGCTCAGGTTAATAAGAGATACACAAGCGGAGTGGTTGGTCGATGGAGGTTTAGGGAGGAGAGTGTCCCAATGTCAAGCAAGGTGTGATTCTGAGAGGAGATGAGGGAGGTGGGCTGGGAGGTGAAATGGAGAAGAAAAAAAGAAGAAGAGAGGACTGAATGAGTGTTTGAAACTGGCCCCTGCCTCAGCTCTTGGATGGTTTGACAGCTGGAGAGGGAGGGACAGAGGGAATGTGGAGGGAGGCCAGCGATGAAGACTTTGAGTCCCACGAATAACGTAATATATTAAAAAGACGCTCAGCACCAGAAGAGCAAATGGCATCTTGAACGATGGTGATTTGTGGGAGAAAACAAGATCAAAAACAAGAAGCTTGGAAGAGAAAAGAAGAAGCAGCTCTAGATAGAGAAGAGAATGAGGAGAGGCAGCAAGCAAGGGGGGGAGATAGTTTCGGGATGAAAGCGGGGGGATTTGAGCCCATGCTGTGCGCTGTTTGCTGCAATCATTTCCTGAGGTGAACAGATTGAACCCTGGACTACATATTGAACTTAAGTGCAGTGAGAGTGTGTGTTTACATGTGCATGTGTGCATGCTGGCATGTGCACCAGGAGAGAGATAAAGTTTACAGCAGACATACCAAACTGTAAATGCTAATTGCTTTCCCTACACTGGTTGTGTGTTCATTAAAGTGGGAGATATTATTGCTGACTAAATTTAATGCCCACACAAAAAATTCTCACACACTGACCAACGTGCAAAATAACATTTATTTGTGATGTTTCGGTACTAGAGCTTCAGCTCATCCCTCTCCTACACACCTTGCCTTAAGAAAATAGATGTTGGAAGCATTTCTTTGTTATTATTATCATTCAACCCAAAAGTGTAAGACATGATTTGAATTTTACTCCTTGTAAAACCTTGCACACGAGGGGAAAAGTTGAAAGAAGGAACTCTTGCACAGAAGCACAAAGACATCCATCCATTTACACCTACAGCACACCTAATGCAACAAAAACGGTTTGGTCGATTTGTCTTTTTCAGTTTTTTGTTTATTTCAAATATAAGTCATGCTGACAAGCAAAGCAAATGGTACACAAAAGGGTGAAATACAGAAGCATATGAAAATGAAAAGAAATGGAAAAAGGAGAGACAAAGAAAGAAGCACAAACAAATGAAAACAAAGAAAAATTCAACATTAGACACATTAAAAAATATGAGCAAACTCAAAATAAGGTGTATGACAGGGAGTATAGAAATATGATCATCTATCTTACAGGTCTGATCTGTCTCACAACATGCATCAACCTAAGCAGTGACTCAGACTTTATTAACTTAAAATACCATGTGATACCATGTCATTCAGTCCTCTCTCTCTCTCTCTCTCTCTCTCTGACCCTTCAGGTATACATCAGTATTTGACATATACTCCAGTTACACCTCCAGGACACAGTGATTAACTTCTGCTATGAAAGGTTTTGTGAGGTTTGGATGAGCTTGTCAAAGGCTGAGAGATTAATATGCACAAGTACAAGCAAACACACACACATGCACACGTGTTAGAAGGCCTACAGAACATCTATCACCTCTTTGTTGTTTAAATGTATTCTATTGATGAAAATGCATTGACTTATGGACCCCCTCCACACCCCCACACAAACACACACACACACACCAACACACATCTGCATGCTCCTCACCTGGAGTTGAGGTCAGGGTGCCCCGCCCCTACTCCTCCTCCTCCACTTCCTCCCCGGCTCTTCTCCAGGCCCAGTTTGGTGAAGATGCCCACCAGCACCATGATGGCCACCACGCCGCAGATGATGTAGACGATGAGGTGTGTGCGATCCCGATCCTGGTCACCCTGGCCCTCGGTGATGGTGGCCACAGGCTTACCGGTGTTGGCCCAGATGGGGGTGTCGTAGTTGGAGCAGATTCTCTGGTCCAGCCGCTGCTGGCGGAACTGGCAGCAGAAGCGGTAGAAACAGGTACCACAGCAGTGCAGAAAGACGCCGGCGTTGCAATTGAATGGCGGGTCCCATTGGCCCATTACGTCGTAGTAGCCTTGGCAACGTGTCCCGCCGATAGGAGGGACGTCCTCGTCGTCTGCATCTCCGCCACTAGTGGGGGTGGACAGGCCTGTCTCTGCAGGAGTGTTCTGAGTGGTTGTCTGGTTGGCCAGTGTGGTGGGGACGATAACAGAGTCACCTTCGGTTACTGTCACGGCGGTGACGGACGGGTCCTGGGTGAGAGCAGGCTGAGTTATAAGGAAGGAGAGGAGGGAGAGGAGGAAAAGATGGCTAGAGGAATGGTTGGTGGCCGCCATGTTGCTCGGAGAGCCCTTGGTCCAACGTCCCACCTGCAGGCTTTTGGAACGGAGACATTTAAAAACAGATGCGAAATAGTTAAAGACAGGAGAATGAAAATTACACTCAGATGTCTGTATTTTAAGATTTCAAAATCATGACATGTCAACAAAAACAATAAACAACAAAGTCAGTATGAAGTCGGGGATTGGAGCTACAATGTGGCACTTATGTGTATATATGAGAAGAATAAAAAAAAACAAATTGATCTGAGGTATGTTCTTTAAAAATAATGAGTGGTTTTAACTAGACTGATTACACACTATTGATCTTACTGTACATGCTTATGGAATCAATAATGAAAAGAGGGTAGAGGATGTTTTAATCAGGTCAGTTATAATCACTATTGGAGACTGTTACAGCTACCATTCTGTGAGAAATGATCATTACCCAACTATTTAGGTTAAAAACAACCCGGTCAAGTCAAATCAAATATTAAGAATCAACCGTCTGACGGAGCAATGATTGTAAGTAGATTATTTTCTCTCTACCTGAGACACTTTATATTCAGTGGTGGAAAATTGAGAATCATAAACAGTGCTCTTACCTTCAAAATAAGAGTTAAGTAATATATATAAAATATAATGCAAACAAAAACAAAACTGATTGAGAATTCTCACCTTTTTTCTTGGCTGTCTGCACAGAGTCGACCTTCCGCCGCGATTCTTCCCCAAAGTTCAAGGGCTAATAATTCCCTCTAGAAATATCCACAAACTTTACTCAGCAGCATTTTTCTCCTGAGTGTCCCCCGCAGATCTCTCCTTCTCACTCATGTGTTCTCCATGCTCAGCTGGGGGCTCGATCCGGGCAATTCAACAAACACAAAACGACACACTCCTTTTATCCTCTTCACCCTCTTTTCACCTCCCGTATCACCTCCTCTTCTTCTTCTCCTTCTTCTATTTCTT